>CM068959.1:122528675-122543048 GCA_035128595.1 Eptatretus atami | reverse complement strand
AACCATAATCCCACTGTATTGCTGGTGATACCTTCAGGCCCACTGTGTACGCCTGACCATTTCAATCGCTACTTGTACGGCATGATATAATTATGATGCTCTGATCGCCATTGTTTACTAAGGGCTTCTGTGCATGGCGTTGGCGATGCGTGTGGGGGTGATTGCCGTGATTTTGAGTGCGCGTATTGAAGCAGGTTGATTGTTCTTATGGTGCTATGCCTTCTAGAGTATTGTATTGATTGTGTGTAACTTTTAAATGTCATCCCTCACCATACAATAAATGTCCATGCTCCCATTTCCCCCTCGCATAAAAATTATTAAATTTGTTGTTTGCGTTGTTGTAAATGTGAATTCACACCTTGTTGAGTGTTGACATGTGCCTTCATGAGCATTTGTACATTGCGATTGTAAGGGACAATGTTTAACACCTGGGTTCGCTCTAAACTGTTCCTTCGTCAATGCTTTAATATGCTGGTCAACCAACACTCGTTTTTTTTTGTGTTCTTAATTTTTTATCGGTAATCGGGTCTTTTTTTATTTTTTTTTTTTTTTTTTTAATGTATGCCCGGCAGCTGAAAGTACCGGAGGCATTATGTTTTTGGGGGGGGTTAGCCATCTGTCCGATCGGTGTGCATAGCAGGTTTGTTTCTGCCGATAACTTGTGAACCTGTTGAAGGGATTCCAACCAAACTTGGCAAAAGCATTGAACTGGAATACAAAGGTGAATTGATTGGGTATTTGGGTTCTACAAAGGCAAAGGTCAATGCTGCCCTTTCAAAAAATTTTGGCCAGATTCATTAAACTCGAGTTAGCGCTTCTGATGGATTTCTTCTCTTCTGTTTATTCTACTCTTCTCTCTCGCACTCACCCAATGTGACCCTTTTTATCGTTCACGGTGACCTTCAATTGGAATCAAACGTAGTGTGTGACGGTCGGAGGCATATCCATGGGACTTCATTCTCGTCTCTAATTGTATTTTCTAGTTTTCTTTTATGTTGTCAAGAATGCTTCAGCGTATTTGCTTGCGACAGTCATGTGTGGGCAGAACGGAGGGCCTATAATTTTACACAAGATTATCGCTCCACAAAATGGAGCCAGTTTGTACTGAGGCCTCGACTTGTCCCCCGCAACTATTCTTGATTTTTTTTTTTTTGGAGGTATATTGTAACTTTGATGCCTATTTGAAAAGAGGATGTGGGAACCTTTCTGAAACGTTGGGAGGGGCCAATATCTCATATCTTCTGGCTGTGAACACAGCACTACTATTGCGATTCCAAGGTTATATCCATATAAAATAGTGCAAATGTATTTGATATGTTGCCAGAAAATGCAAAATAATGGCAAGTTTTTTTAGGAGGAGTGCGAGGAGGTAGGAGGGGAGGGCGAAGACCAAAGCATTGGTTCAGTAGTGCTTTTTTTTGCCAAGTGTTGTTTTTCCTTATTTTGTGTATGCTATTTCTTGATCCTCACAAGGGATTCCAACATCTCACAAACAACAAAAAACAGATGATGTTGCTGTTGAGTTTGGAGAATATGAAGCAAAACTTGTGCTGTATATGGTATTCTCACAACGGGTGGCAGCAATCCAAATGGAACGACTGTTTTATGCTCCTGCCAGGCAATTTACATTCCATGCCTGTTTTGCCGCAAAGTTGGCCAGCTTTAAAGCTTCAATGTGCCTACGGGCTGACAGGACGGCCTATAAGGTACGCCCTCTCGCCTCTCAGCTGTCTAGCCTGGGTCAGGAAATCCTGACCTAGCTATAAACTCATTCTGTGTTTCACAGGCAGGTGATTCGTCGACGGTGTGCCGTCCTTGCCGATGGAATTCAAGTTTTTTTTTTTCTTTTCTCCAGCTCTTCCCTCTTTTCAGACCTTCGATAAAAATGACAAGTGGTCAAACACTTTGGAATGTTTTCAATCAAAGACAAATGTCACATTCTCACTATTCTCTCCGAAAGGACCGTCTGGCAAACAGCCCACTCCGCCCATCATACTTTCTTAACAATCGCTGCTGAGAAGTTCAGTCATTCAAACTTTTGGGTCTCACTACTTCATGACATTATCTTTCTTGGCAAACCACATTCAGTGTTGGCCTCCAAATCCAGCCACTGACTGGCATCACCTCATTACAAGGCCCTTCCTTGGCACACCTGACCCCTATCACCTGCAAGGCCTTCACTCTGCAGTTTAATGTAGTGCTGCTCTCCTGCCTCACATCTTGCTCAGCTTGATCGCTGTGGAAACGCAAGGCCTTCAAGATTATTTATAATCTTCATGCTGAAGATGATCTCTATGGGCTTATCTCTTCGCCGTTCAGACTGGTCAGTGGTCTTCTGTCTTCTACCATCTGTTCTTCAGCCCTCTGCTTCTTTTCTGTGCTTTGTCTCCCATGTTATTCTGCAGGAACTCAAGTCCCGCCAGCAACCCCCTTCTGGGTTAAAACTACTAAAATCAAGAATCAGCTCGCCTGCACTCTTTCATTCCTCTTTTCCCCCTCCTTGGAATAAACTCCACACTCTCTTCAATACCACTCTTCTCTCCAGGTCTGTCAAAACCGGCTGTTACCACCCTCTCCTATCTTCCCCATCAAAACGCACGATCTTTTCTACCCCGTTAATCCACCCAAACATACCTCCTTCAAATTCCCTCTTTTCCTTCCTGAAAGTCCCTGTTAACGCTGAAAGTCCTTTCACTTATTTACCCCGCGTACCCCCCCCATCCCACTCCCTTCACAGTCTCCTAATGTCTCTGCTCCCCATCGCTTTTTCCTTTCCCTCTCCGCACCCCCTCCGTTTGTACATTCTGTGTGTTAGCTCTCATACAAGCCTCGAAGTGTATATAAAAACAAAACAAAACACAAACACGAGCCCTTCCTGACTTCTGGCTACAGCACCCAAAAGATGGACTTGGAATAAAAATATAATCCTGAAGCAGAGAAGTCACCCAGACTGTCACATTGTTAGTTGCAGTGTCCACTCTAAATATAGGTCAGTGTTCAATTCTGACCCGAGCCAAGTCCGACATAATTTAAAAAAATGGTGTTTGCTCTTTTTTTTAGATTTAGAGGATAAGGGCATGGATAACCTTTGGCTGTTTGGCATCCCACGGAGGGATGCCACTGAACAGAAACTCATAGGGAGGCAAGGCGATTGTGAAATATGATGCCTCCAATATATGTCTTTTGCTTGCATATCACTAAAATGGTGGCTGTATGATTTTTTCAGTTATACATTGTGGGTGGAATCAGGGCAAGCTGTCCAAACCAATGGTGGAAAGGAGCGTGACTGACGGACCATACGGACAGCACGGTATGAACAAGCGTATTATTGGCTCCCCTACCGGTTCACGGCAGGAACTATAAGGTTTTGCTCTCGCGTCCATCCCCTCTGTGGTTTTCAGACTTTTTTTTCACATATCGCTTCAACATATTCAACTGAAACTTGGCACCTGGCTTTATTATGAATGTTACAGAACAAGTTCGAGTTTCAGGGTGATTTTCGTCAATTTTTTTCACAGAGTCGTGCCCTTTTGAACCGAGAAAATATCACAACAGTTGGGACATGCATTGCAACAGCAATTGTTGCTTGTTATTATAGATGATTTCACATCAATTGATTTGGATAGTGCCAGATTTAGAGTCTGCCTTTCCAAATTTTCAGAAGATAAACTGGGAAGTAATTTAGATTACGTAGAGATGCGGGTTGACCAGATTTCAGGAAAGTCGAGTTACTTTCACAGAATTAGGCGAAAGATTGTACATTCAGTTTAGCATCAATTAAAGAAATATAAGTTGCTGTGGATGGGTAAGATTGTAAGTACAATAAAAAGGGATTACATCATGCAAAGGGGGAAATTCTTAGAGTGGTGTGACATAATAGAAGTTGCGTGGAGTTGTGGGGAGGGGTAAGCAGACAGCATTATAGGAAAAATGGGGGAAGGGAAGTGGTAAGTAGACAGGCACAGTGCCAGGCAGCTCGAGTCAAGCTTATAGAGTTTTTAGGTTTTTCTCTGAGGGATAAATGATACATGCTAAAGAGTTAGTGTGAACACTGTAAAGAATTTAGTGAGGCCTCACTGAGATATTGTGTTTCAGTTTTGGTTCAGTCCACATCTGAAAGGAGTGACATAGTTGCATATGAGGTTCGGCGTCGAGTTGCTGGATTGAGTTCCGAGAGCTAGCTCACACAACTATGAGGAGATTTACAATGATTCATTGTCTGGAATGTTTACATTCCCCATGTCTCACAACATTACCTTTAAAGAAAAAAAAAAAGTACTGAAACATAAACAAAAGTGGAGGTTGTTCTTTTTTTCTGTCAGGGTGCCAGTCCCCAATGACCTTTATTGATGAATTGTTCAGCAGAAATGTAAACAATGTAGGAGGAAACTTGGTGTTTTGCCAATGGGCTCTGCCATCTGGCTGTGACGGCAAGTTCTCAACTCGTGCCAATGACAAATCTACAAGAACTTCCCTTTGGGTTATGCTAAAATTGGCATTTGTGTATGGGTCTGTCACCCTTAATAAATGCTGGCCTTAAGCCATGCTTTTTGATTCTGTGTTGTATTGCTTGTTTTTTTTTTCTTATTTCTTGTTATTTGTGTATTTATTTTTATTACTCGTACTAAAAGCCCGTTCAAAAATGACGGGTTGGAATTATTTATCTTCAAAATATTCAGAGACTGGAAGATATGATGCTTCGTAGCAAGAAGCGTTATTTTTTAAAAACACGACATGTACAAATGTGACGCCTGTTTTCTTTTATTCTTCGGGACATTTCGTTTTGACAGTAAGCCTTGCAGTGAGCATGTTCCAAAGTCTCAAGCCTTGGCCGAGTTATGTGGTCTTAATCTTCATTATTTATTAGACAACTTATGGATGTAACTGAAGCTTGTTTTACTCTGGCGCAGGTTGCCACATCATGTGCGAGCGAATTTCACCTCCGCTGGGACTTGAATTTGTTGTTATTTTTTTATGCCTTCTGTAACGCTCTCGAGGCTCCTGGTGCAAGTCACCATCTACATTTTCCAACAGGAAGAGATGGAATACTCTTTCAATGAAAATGTTTTTGCGAGGTATATTTTTTTTTTTATCCTGAAAAATAGACCGTGTGAACACAGTCGTGTTGAAAGATTGGCCTTTCAAAACTTCTGAATCATCCTTATGAAGGGGGAACAGAGAAATACACTACACAAAAGAGTTTTTTTTTTATACGTTAGATTCTTGGCTGGTACATTTGTACAAATAGGTCTGCTCTTGACTACTGCCAAGTTTGATCGTGCATTTTTCATTTATTGTTTTACCTTTTCTTCTTTTTTTATTAGGCAACATGGAATGCAACAATAGTAACACTGGATTACATCACATGGCAAACACCAGAATGTCAAGTGCAGACCAAACAATTTCCTGCTTCTTGAGCATGTTCATCATATGACAGTACTGACATATTGTTTCTTAGTTCTCATTTTCATCTTTGTGCTTCCTTGTCGGACTCTGGTGAGATGCTGCATTCTTTAAATTTCATCTCTTTACATTGATCATACCAGTACTGTGACAAGAAGTAAGCTATGTGTGGATGGTGATTCTTTAAGGGTGGGTTGGGGGGGATCCACAACGATACTGGGTGCTTCTATGTTTCAAGTGTATTCATTTGATTCATTTTGGTTTGATTAATTGTTTAAAATGGATGTTTTATTATTCTTTCTGATAGCTGGAGAAATTCGAAACTGGAGAAGCCAGTCTGTGATGTTACAATAAATTGAATTGGGAGTTTTCTAATTTAAATTTGCAGGTGTGTATCATTGCACGGCATCGCTCCAACATAATTTTGGCTTTGTGCGAAGCTTGTCCTGCAAAATCAATATTGCCAGACCTGTGTCAATGGTGAATTTTTTAATTTATTTATAGTTTATATTCAGTCTTCTATCTGAGGAAATGCTAAATGTACAAAGAAACTTGAAGGGGACTCCTCAAGTCCGCGACCTCACCAGATATGCCTCCACCCACATTATTAACATCATTATACATACTTGTACCGGAAATTTTGATTTAAATCCCTGGAACCCAGATTCAAAATATTAAATGATTCTGGCTGCCAGAATTATGCGTTTGATCAGGTTGATATTTGGAAACAATGTATTCCAATGACTACTAGATCATTAACTGTGACGTTTCATGTTGATTGATAAGTGGTTTCAAGAGAATATATATATTTTTAAAGATTTTCATTCAATTCAATAGGTTGCCGGACCAATGTGACATTCATTATTCGTGAACAAACCTGGCATCCCCAAGGTTGGGGAATATGTGGGTGAAAACTTTCCCCTCAATCTCTCAAGCTGTTTTCTGGAGAAGATGATTTTTTTAAGGTTTTAGGTAAAATCAAACTATGGTTGCCAGAACACCGTGACTGAATGATGTCATCAATTCCCCCCCCCCCCCCTTCAATTAGCCCGAGATGACCTATCAAAAACTTCATACTGATCGGAGAAAGTGTTTTGACGTATGCAATTTATGACGTCCTAACAAAGCCACCTATGACGTCATGCAAAGAAAAACCGCACTTGTTTCCCCATGGGGAGTACTTTCACATATGCCAAGTTTCAAATTTTTTCCCTGGAGTGGGTTGGAATATACAGACTGGTCAAAAGTTTTTTTCCTATTTTTCCAATATGGCTGCCACACCACGGACCCATGACGTCATAATTATCATTCAAACTGTGTTACATGGAGTAGTCCACCTACTAGGGTTGAAAATTTTGTCAATCGGAATAAAGCGGTTGCAGAGAAAACAAAAGAAAACTAGATTGGTATTCGTAGAATATGTTGCGTGGCCTTAATAGGTTAGGGCGTTGTACTGGGATCCAAGGATCCTGAGTTCAAATCCCACTCGGCTGTCGAATTAATACAGGTGGGTTGACTGCCTGTCATCCTTCCGAGGTCAGCAAAATGAGTGGCCAGCTTGCTGCTGTACCTGTGTCGAGTGGCGACCCGTCCCAGGGATTGTGCCCAATACCAAGGGAGACCGCTTAACGGCAGCACCAACGCTCTGGCACAGAGCAATGGTGGTGACCGATGGATGGATGGATTCATAGAATTAGACATACCATGCAGGTCTTGAGAAGAACTTGAGCCAATCTTGTTTTTTTAAGGTTTGTTTGTTTTTCTTTGAATCCAATATGGCTGCCAGACTAGGTGACTGATTGACATTCATCTTATTCAAACCTATTCCATGGGTAGTTGATCATTTTGTTCAAATTTTGCATTGATCAGATTGGAGCAGTTTTCCCATGAAGATTTTCAAAGAATTTCCCTTAGATCCAATATGGCTGCCAGACCACGTGACACAAGATGGGCATTTTCATGAAAATTCCTGTTCAAATTTCAAGTCAATCAATGGAAAATTGACAAACTTTAGAAATCTGGCCTATCGTTGACTTTTGACCTATGTTTGACCTCAAAATAATCGGTGGCTTGAATTCTGTTTAGGTGATTTTGAAATGCTGTTCAAATTTCAAAATTTCAAATCAATCGATGAAGATTGCAAATTTTAGAAATCGGCCGCATGGTTGACCTTTTTGGGGCTTACGTTTGACCTCAAAATAGTTGGTGGATTTGAATTCATTGGATTGGAATGGCAAATCCTCTTCAAATTTCTGGCGATCGGATGAAAATTGAGGATTTTAGAAAATTGGCCATGTTGACCTGGCCATGTTAACCTCAAAAGAAGTGACCGTCTATCACATGGTCATGTCACATGTGGTTAAAGTTTTTCAATTTCCTCCCTGAACGGTTTTCGATGTACGTCTTAACAAGTAGATGCAGACATGTACGTACGACGTACGCAGTACGCCTACTGATCGCTTCCCCTCTGCTTTTGCTTCTTGTTATGAAAACTATTTTTGGAAATTGGTAAAAATATTCTTCTCTATGAAATTTGAAATTCTTACATATAACATTATTTTTCGCTCGCGCTTTCACCTGGCACACATCGAAATTGTAATTTCCAAGGTTAGGGGAAACTCCAATCCAAGAAAACAGCCCTTGTGTTGGAGGCTTTGCAGCAGCTGTCTCTTCAAACATTATTTGGTACATCTCAAACATTGCTCTGCTGTTTTGACAACTTTGTAGCAGATCACAAAGCTATATTAGCACAACTGTTTGGACAGTATGTTCCAAAGCATTTGGGCAAACATAATTCTTAACCTCTGTCATGTAGATATAATCAGGTTTAAGTACCCCTTTGTATGATTCAGATATCAACTTCCCTCTTCACAAATTTTTTTCCATTTGACGTTGACAGCATTGACGAAAAAATGTCCCAGATAAACAGATGGTTTTGAATGAGAACTGGGCAAATCACTCCCCCCCCACTCCAAATATATATGGAATACAGTGGCTTGAAAAAGTATTCCACCCCCAACCATAGTGCCACAATTAGATAAAACGGAATTCTGTGAAACAATTTTTCCAACAAATGTTTTTTCAGCTCACACGAAGCGTAGTTCTGGGGAGCTTTGGGATTACGCGTCGTCCTGTAAACACTTCAACTTTCTCTACCAAAAACTCTGATTTGGATTTGGACCAAACTTGGATAAAATTATATTTGGTATGTTTGAACTCAGTTTGTTCAACGGCATTAAAAAAATATTGTGTCTAAGGGGTCTACCAAGGGTCAAAAGTCGGGTCTTTGGTTTGACCCCCCCTCCCCAAAAAATATGGTATTTGCTTTTAATTCGAATGAAACTTGCCATTCATCTCACCAGCACGACAAAAAATCGTCAGAGTGCGTATTTGGTGTTTTGTTGGTGTTTGGATGTGTTTGTCGTCTTGGTTTTGTGGTGTTGTTTTTTTGTCGTTTCGTTGTTTTGTGTGGTTGGGTGTGTTTGTTTTGTTGTATTTGGGGTTTGTGGTGTCGTAGTGGGGTGGCTCGTGCGGGGGTTTGTGGTACGTTTTTTTGTGGGTTTGTATTGTGTTGTCTGTTGTCTGTTGTAGTGTTTTGGCGTGTTGTTTGGATTGTGTGTTGTGTTTTTGGTTTGCGGTTGTTCGTGGGTTTGGTTTTGGGTAGGGTTTCGCGATTTGTCTTTGTGTGGGTGGTGTCGTTTTGTGGGTGTCGTTTGTTGTGTCTTTATGTGTGTTTGGGTTTTTTGGGGGTCGGTCGTTGGGGGGTGGTTTAGGTAGTGGTTGTTTGGTGTGTGTTGGGTGTGTCTTAGTGTGTTAGATTATTTGGAATTTTGGGTTTGGTTTTTCTGGTAGGTGTTTTGGGTTGGTTGGTTTTTGTTGTTTGTTCTTTGTTTTAGTGTGTGTGTTCGTTGTAGGAGGTGGGTTGTCATTTTTTGGTATGGCGTCGGTTGGTTAGGTAGGCGGTGTGAGTTGTGGGTGTTTGTTTATTTGGTTTTTTTGTTGGTGCTTGTTTTGTTGTTGTGTGGTTGTTTTAGTATAGGGAGGGGGGGGCGTAGGGGTTGCCCCCCAAAATATGTATTTACTTTCTCTCAGAAAACTCTTCCATAATTCTGATGCAACTTGATCACAACCTTCATCACCCGTGGTGTACCAAAGTTTGTTCAGAACATAAAAAATAAAATCAGGGCCATAACATTAGTACATTTTGCTGATTCCATCTCACGTTGACTCTTCCTCCTCCATATCATTGTCGACAAAGTGAGTGCCCGAGGTATTTTTGCCCCTATTTATTCAAAGTTAAACCACTGATTACATACAGGTGAAACCTTTCAATGTAATGTAACCTTTCAAACAAATAATTGCCTTTCAAACATTATAATGTAACCTTTCAAACAAATAATTTGCTCCTGAAGTGATTTTGGGTTAATTCTGGTAAAGGGTTTGAATACTTATGTAACTGAGAATCATCTGATTTTCTCTGTTAATCAAACTTATTCACATTTTATCCACATGTTTTTTTTTTAGCTTTATCACTTTGGAATAGTTTGTGAAGACTCTTTATATTAAGTTTGATTTGAAAGCATCATGAAAATAAGCTCTTGGTGGGATTCGAAATGTGAAAACTTTGGAGGGGTGAAATACTTTTCAGGCCACTGTAGAAATGGGGACGGGGGTGGGGGCAGGGAGGGTTTGACAACTCTTCTGGAGCCAAAGGATAAGACTGATATCTTCCCAGTATTGAACCAATTCCATTTTGTCAGACTAGCATGTAAATAGATTCCAAATTGGTATGGTGATGTAGCAACCATTATCTTTGCCTGTTATGCGATGAGGTACTCTGTAGCTTGTACATGTTGCTGCATTTGAACCTGGAGAGTAACTGCTGAAATCGATCTGTCTGGGTTCTTCCAACATCTTTGTTCTTTGGTCCTTTCACATTTCTTTCCAATTTATTTTTTTTATTTTATTTTATTTTTTATTATTCTCTCTATCATTCTAATTCTTGCTTTTCTTCTTCATCTCTTCAATTCCTCTCTTTCGTTATCTATCTCTCGAATGAGAAGGGAATCTTGCAGAAATTTTTTCTGTTAAGGTTCACTTGCTGTGCCTGGATGGATTTGAGGGTAGCTGTGCAGCGGCTGAAACCCGAATCCTATCCAGGTTCCTTCTGATGACTCCGTATTTGCTCTTTACTTCTTTCGGGTTCCTTCTTGGTCTTCCGTTTCATTCTGTATAAATACCCAATGTGGTGCAGTCGTCCATACAAAGTGAGTTTTTTTTTTTTTTTTCAAGAGAGGTTCATTAGATGAGGAACAAGGTTGAACTCCAGCCTCCATTTGGAGATAAAAAGAGAGGCTTCCTTTGACGCAACACATTGTGACTGTATGTGGAGAAAGTCGAAGCCAAGTGTGAAGGTGTACTTTGCCATGGATATTGAGCTTTGCAAGGCAGATGGAGATTGCAGACTGGTGAATGCCCACAATGGGAGAAGGTTCTTACCTCTAGTTTGCAATTGAGGGCGCGCCTAATATTGATGAGCAGTGGCAAGTCCAGAGTTGAGTGACTGGGACAGAATGTAAACTGATGGTCAGAGTTCAGGCTGGTTTCAAAGAAAATTATGCTGTGTCAGAGCAATGTTGGATTCCATGACTTTGCTTGTATTTGGAAGCATCTGATATTGCTTACGAATGTGCAGTTGAGAATTTGATCTTTTATTTATTTATTTTTTGCATTGTTCTTGATAAATGGAAGTTATGTTTTCCAACTTCCAGGCCGATGGGAGGTGGCAAATGGAAGACGAGTGGAAGAGCACAGGTGACAGAGGAAAGCAAGAGCGTGTAGTATTTGAGAGATTTTACAGGGTGAGGCTGGACAGAACTTTTTTACCTTCTTGGGTGAGAAGGCCATAAGTCCATAGACAGTGAGTAAGATGAGGACAGGTGGGACTGCGTTGGGTAGGTGCAATAAGTTGTTGTTCATGATGTAGAATTATCAAAGCCAAACGTGCTATGGGAGGCAAGGACTTCATGTCTGACCTCGTACAAAAAGGCAGGTAAGGAAAAGGATGGCATTCATGTGGAGGTTGGAGTGCAATGAGTTTCTGGTCTGTTGTTGAGATGTTGCAAAACATGCTGCAGTTTGAAACGAGTCTGAGCTTATTACCTCGGACAACCGAAGTGGGACGGAGGTTTATGTTCTCACCCCTGTCTGTCTGATTGTCCGTATGTGAGCAAGATATTTCAAAAGAAATTGTGGAAGGATTCATACGAAATTTTGTGGACAGATTGGGTCGTTGGTCCGTGCGAGGACGCAATGCTTAGATTTTGGTGAAGATCCGGATCTGGATACTTAGAATTTTTTTGAAGTGATTCTTCACCATTGAGAGAAAGGATAAACCAACACATAGACAAGTTATGGATATAGACCAACATATTATGGATATATATATATATGGGTATATATGGATATGGATATATATGGATATATTGTTGCGGGCCGGGTATCGGTTGGCGAGCACGACCGCTAGGAGGAGCAGTCGGAGTCGGCTCCAGCGAACACACCAGAATTTAGCTCGTGACCCTCGGATAAGTCCGAAAGGCACGGGTCCCTTACTCGACCATGAAACGCCAATAATTCGACGTGTGGGTAGGTCAATTGCCAAACTTCAATATACCTAATTACCCACGCGGCAAAGCTACCGGGGAATTCACACCCTCGACGGAACTCGAGCGGAACGAGCCGTTACGCCGTGCCCGAAACCGTGTTTAACCCAGCGTAGGTTACCAAGGCCTGTCGGTCAAATGAACAATTTACTGCCTTGCTATTCTCAACACACACACGTGCTAAGCCAATGAAAGAAACACAGAAACGAGCTGGAACATTTAACAGATATTTATTTACACAATAGGCAGGGAGAACAGAGCAGAGTTATCTGAATAAGCAATGCAAATAATGTAAACAAAAAAGCACTTAACAATTCTACTGATCAGACGGGCCCACACACAGATACACACACCCCCAAACGAAATGGTGGCCGCGGCCTTATTGATACCCCAGCTCGCGAAAGAAGGTGAGCTGGAGGTAAGAGCCTGTCTTGGACCTTCCCGGCTTGTGCGGTTCTCTACGATGCGGCCCAGCGGGACTCCAACCCGTAACACGATGCCGTTCCAAGCACCAGGTACGGAGGATAGCGTCGGGCACTGGCACGCTCCACCGGCAAAATCAGACGACAAGACAGGCAAAGCAAGTCAGCTCGCAGGCAGGCGATTCACTGCGGGAAGACCCAGACTCTCAGCCTCAACCAACGAACCCTCCGACTCTCTTACTCTGTCGCCCCCACACAATTATCCCTCCTTTTTTACAGGTGGGAGGATCCGTCTCTCGTCATTCTGACCTCATTGACAGGTGTGTCGGGCGCATCTCCCGGCCGTCCGAGATTGGTAGGGGGGAGGTGCTCATGTCTCCGCCCCTCGACCAGGAAGTGAGCAGCATATGTTGTGTTGGTCCCCATTGGACGAGAGGTGCAGACGTGCTCTCACTCCTTCGATGCTGAGAGGGGCGCCATGCCCGTATTTGGGGCGAAATCCAAGACGCCAACGTCCAAAAACCACCCGCCTGGCACATTGGACTCCGCCACGTCTGTGCTTGACACGCAACGCGTGCAATGGCCGATGGAGGATGGAGATGTGGAAGGAAGCAAAGGTGGGCGTGGTTGTTGTGAAGTTGTAAAAAACCTAGCTAAAAAATAACCCGTAGCGCCACACATGTAATTCCCATTAGACAGAAGGGGATGGATTCTAACTGACACATACTTATCGACATAACTAACTTTGGGACCTGAATGTTGAGTCGCGCATGGTTTCCAGATTCGTAAACCACCCCCTCCCCTTTTTACAGACTCGTCCCGAGTCGTCAAATTTTCGTGTGCCATGCATGTGTAAGTTTTTCCACTCATACATTTTACCTACGGATCCCTGAGTGCGACATTTGTACACGTGTCCCAAAAATAAATTACCTAGTGCGCTACGTAACTAAACTAAGACTCACACGAACAACTTAACTACATTGCCGGTGCGAAGACAGACAACAGGTGGGTTGCAAAATATTTACAATTCAACCTTATCTATTTACACTAACCATGGCCCAGGACGTGTTATCTGTGGGAAAGAAGCACAGCAACGTCAACAGTCATTTTGTGTGGGTGAGTGCACAGCAACTTGGAAGGTCAGATGTCTTCAGGGCCTGCTCAAAAAGGTCCCCCTTTTTTGTCTCACTGAACCTTCCTTTTTTTTTTTCCTTTCTTCCTTCATACCTCAGCTGCTGGAGGAAAACTCACCCTAACACGGCAGCCATGTTGCCGTCCCACAGGCCATTTCAAGTGGCCTTTATGCAAGAACCGGGAGTAGCCAGCTGCTCAATGCAGTCCCCTGGCTCCTTGTGAATGGATGGAGATGGACTGGATGCAAAAACACAAAGAGATGGATTCATGGGCTGCGCAAACGCAGTCCTTGGAGTGGCTTGCCTGCAGGGCAGTCCTTGCAAAACACTGGAAGATGGTCCTGGCGCACATGGTTTGATGGTGACACAGGGGCAAATGCAACAAGGGCAAGCAGGCATGGGGTCAAAGCAAAGGCAGGCAAGTGAAGCATGGCAAATGCGGACCAGAGATACAGCATGAAAACAGGTCGGCATATGAAGCTGGCCGGCCTCTGGTATGGGCCGTGACGTTCTGTGGAGGTGAGTGCGGTGGTTGGCCGGCCGCTCCGAAAACGGGGCTCGGACCTACCCTACTGTCTCCCCCCAACCTAATCGCCTTTGCCTGTCTCTGTCCATACCCACTCCCTTAGTTTGCAACAAGAAAACAACAAAATTTAGCCCCTTTATATTCTTTTTTAATTTATTTATTTTATAATTTCTTGTCCCTGACCCTCCTACTGTCTTTGTCTGGCTAACCTATCCTGTCCATCTACT
>CM068959.1:122509680-122527963 GCA_035128595.1 Eptatretus atami | reverse complement strand
AACCATAATCCCACTGTATTGCTGGTGATACCTTCAGGCCACTGTGTCGCCTACGCATTTCAATCGCTACTTGTACGGCATATATAAATTATGATGCTCTGATCGCCATTGTTATAAGGGCTTCTGTGCATGCGTGGCGATGCGTTTGGGTGGTGATGCCGTGATTTTGAGTTCTGCGTATTGAAGCAGGTTGATTGTTCTTATGGTGCTATGCCTTCTAGAGTATTGTATTGATTGTGTGTAAACTTTTAAATGTCATCCCTCACCATACAATAATGCTCCATTGCTCCCATTTCCCCCCTCGCATAAAATTATTAACATTTGTTGTTTGTGTTGTAAATGTGAATTCACACCTTGTTGAGGTTACATGTGCCTCTCATGAGCATTTGTACATTCGATTGTAAAGGGACAATGTTTACCCTGGGTTCGCTCCTAAACTGTTCCTTCGTCATGTTTAATATGCTGGTCAACCAACACTCGTTTTTTTTTGTTTCTAATTTTTTATGGTATCGGGTCTTTTTTTTTTTTTCTCTTTATTTTTTTTTAATTTTGCCCGCAGCTGAAAGTTACCGGAGGCATTATGTTTTTGGGGGGGGTCTAGCCATCTGTCCGATGCGCTGTGTGCATAGGCAGGTTTGTTTCTGCGATAACTTGTGAACCGTTTGAAGGGATTCCAACCAAACTTGGCAAAAGCATTGAACTGGAATACAAAGGTGATTGATTGGTATTTGGTTCAAAGGCAATAGGTCAATGTGCCCTTTCAAAAAATCTTTGGCGATATTAAACTCGAGTTAGACGCTTCTGATGGTTCTTCTCTTCTGTTTATTCTCTCTCTCTCTCGCATCACCCAAATGTGACCCTTTTTAATCGTTCACTGTGACCTTCAATTGGAATCAAAACGTAAGTGTGTGACGTCGGAGGATATCCATGGGACTTCATTCTCGTCTAATTGTATTTTCTAGTTTTCTTTTATGTTGTCAAGAATGCTTCAGCGTATTTAGTTGGACAGCATGTGTGGGCAAGACGGAGGGCCTATAATTTTACAAAGATTATCGCTCCAACAAAATGGAGCCAGTTTGTACTGAGCCTCGACTTGTCCCACCGCAACTATTCTTGATTTTTTTTTTTTTTGAGGTATATTGTAACTTTGATGCCTATTGAAAAGAGGATGTGCGGAACCTTTCTAGAAACCGTGGAGGGGGGCAATATCTCATATTCTGGCTGTGAACAACAGCACTACTATTTGCCGATTCCAAGGTTATACTCCATATAAAATAGTGAAATGTATTTGATAATGTTGCCAGAAAATTGCAAAATAATGCAAGTTTTTTTAGGAGGGAGTGCGAGGAGGTTAGGGAGGGGGAGGCGAAGGGACCAAAGCATTTGGTCAGTAGTTGCCTTTTTTTTGCCAAGTGTGTTTTCCTTATTTTGTTATGCTATTTCTTGATCCTCACAAGGGATTCCAACATCTCACAAACAACAAAAAAACAGATGATGTTGTGCTGTTGAGTTTGGAGCAATAGAAGCAAAAACTTGTGCTGTATATGGTATTCTCACAACGGGTGGCAGCAATCCAAATGGAAGCGGACTGTATTATGCTCCTGCCAGGCAATTTACATTCCATGCCTGGTTTGCCCAAAGTTGGCCAGCTTTAAAGCTTCAATGTGCCTACGGGCTGACAGGACGGCCTATAGGTAACGCCCTCTCGCCTCTCAGCTGTCTAGCCTGGGTCAGGACATCCTGACCTAGCTATAAACTTCATTCTGGTGTTTCACAGGGCAGGTGATTCGTCGACGGGTGTGCCGTCCTTGCGATGGACATTCTAAGTTTTTTTTTTTCTTTTCTCCCAGGCTCTTCCCTCTTTTCAGACCTTCGATTAAAAATGACAAGCTGGTCAAACACTCTTGGAATGTTTCAATCAGACAAATGTCACATTCTCACTATCTCTCTCCGAAAGGACCTCTGGCACAACAGCCCACTCCGCCCATATTACTTTCTTAACAATCGCTCTGAGAAGTTCAGTCATTCAAACTTTTGGGTCTCACTACTTCAACATTATCTTTCTGGCAAAACCACCATTCAAGTGTTGGCCTCCAAAGGCAGCCACTGGACTGGCATCACCTCATTACAAGGCCTTCCTTGGCACACCTGAACCCCTATCACCTGCAAGGCCTTCATCTAGCAGTTTAATGTAGTGCTGGCTCTCCTGCCTCACATCTTGCTCAGGCTTGATGCTGTGGAAACCAAGGCCTTCAAGATTATTTATAATCTTCCATGCTGAAGATGATCTCTAAATGGGCTTATGCTCTTTCGCCGTTCAGACTGGTCAGTGGTCTTCTCTGTCTTCTTACCATCTGTTCTTCCCCTCTGCTCTTTCTGGTGCTTTGTCTCCCATTGTTTCTGCCAGAACTCAAGTCCCGCCAGCAACCCCCTTCTGGGTTAAAATACTAAAATCAAGAATCATGCTCGCCTGCACTGCTTTCATTCCTCTTTTCCCCTCCTTTGGAATAAACTCCACACTCTCTTCAATACCGACTCTTCCTCCCAGGTCTGTCAAAACCAGCTGTTCACCACCCTCTCCTATCTTCCCCATCAAAAACCACGATCTTTTCTACCCCGTTAATCCACCCCAAACATACCTCCTTCAAATTCCTCTTTTCCTTCCTGAAAAGTCCTTGTGTAGGCGACCTAAGTCCCTGGCAATCTTATTTACCCCGCGTACCCCACCCCATCCCACCCCTTCACAGTCTCCAATGTCCTCTTGCTCCCCACTCGCTTTTTCCTTTCCTCTCCGCACCCCTCTCCCGTTGTACATTCTGTGTGTTAGCTCTCATACACAGCCTCGACAGTTGTATATAAAAACAAACAAAACCAAAACACGAGCTCCTTCTGACTTTCTGGCTACACACCCAAAAATGGACTTGGGAATAAAAATATAATCCTGGAAGCAGAAAGTCACCAGACTGTCACATTGTAGTTGGCAGTGTCCACTCTAAATATAGGTCAGTCGTTCAATTCTGACCCGAGCCAAGTCCGACATAATTTAAAAAATGTGTTTGCTCTCTTTTTTTTTAGGATTTAGAGGATAAGGCAATGGATTAAAACCCTTGGCTGTTTGGCATCCCACGGAGGATGCCACTGAACAGAAAACTCATAGGGAGGCAAGGCGACTTGTGAATATGATGCCTCCAATATATGTCTTTTGCTTTGCATATCACTAAAATGGTGGCTGTATGATTTTTCAGTTATACATTGTGCGGTGGAATCAGGGCAAAGCTGTCCAACAATGGTGGAAAGGAGCGTGACTTGACGGACCAACGGACAGACGGAATGAACAAGCGTATTATGGTCCCCTACCGGTTCACCGCAGGAATATAGGTTTGCTCTCGCGTCCATCCCCTCTGTGGTTTTCAGGACTTTTTTTTCACAACTCCTTCAACATATTCAACTGAAACTTGGCACTGGTTTATTATGAATGTTACAGAACAAGTTCGAGTTTCAGGGTGTTTTCGTCAATTTTTTTCACAGAGTCGTGCCCTTGAACGAGAAAATATCACAACCAGTTGGGGACATGCATTGGCAAAGCAATTGTTGCTTTGTTATATAGATGATTCACATCAATGATTTGGATTAGTGCCAGATTTAGACGTCTGCCTTTCCAAATTTTCAGAAGATAAACTGGAAGTAATTTAGATAGTAAGATCGGGTGACCAGATTTCAGGAAAGTCGAGTACTTTCACAGATTAGGCGAAAGATTGTTACATTCAGTTTAGCATAATTAAAAGAAATATAAGTTGCTGTGGACTGGTAAGATTGTAAGTACAATAAAAAGGGATTACATCATTGCAAAGGGGGAAATCTTAGAGTGGTGTGACATTATATAGAAGTTGGGGCGAGTTGTGGGGAGGGGTAAGCAGACAGCATTATAGGAAAATGGGGGAAAGGTAAGACGGTAAGTAGACAGGCACAGTGCCAGGCAGCTCGAGTCAAGCTTATAGAGTTTTAGGTTTTTTCTCTGAGGATAAATGATTACATCTAAAGAGTTAGTGTGACACTGTAAAGATTTAGTGAGGCCTCACTGAGATATTGTGTTTCAGTTTGGTCAGTCCACATCTGAAGGAGACATAGTTGCATATGTGAGGTTCGCGTAGAGTTGCTGGATTGATTCGAGAGCTAGCTCACACAAACTATGAGGAGAGGTTATCAATTTCTATTGTCTGGAATGTTTACATTCCCCATGTCTCACAACAATTACCTTAAAGAAAAAGAAAAAGTACTGAAACATAAACAAAAGTGGAGGTTGTTCTTTTTATTCCTGTCAGGGTGCCAGCCCAATGACCTTTATTGATGAATTGTTCAGCAGAAATTGTAAAAACAATGTAGGAGGTAACTTGGGTTTTGCCAATGGGCTCTGCCATCTGGCTGTGACAGGCAAGTTCTCAACTCGTGCTGCAATGACAAATCTACAAGAAACTTCCTTTGGGTTATGCTAAAATTGGCATTGTGTATGGGTCTGTCCCCTTAAAAATGCTGGGGCCATAAGCCATGCTTTTTGATTTCTGTGTTTGTATTGCTTGTTTTTTTTTTCTTATTTTCTTGTGTATTTGTGATTTATTTTATACTCGTTAAAAAGCCCGTTCAAAAATGACGGTGTTGAATTTATTTTCTTCAAAATATTCAAGAGACTGGAAGATATGATGCTTCGTAGCAAGAAGCGTTATTTTAAAAACACGACATGTACAAATGTGACCCTGTTTTCTTTTTATTCTTCTGGGACATTTCGTTTTGACAGTAAGCCTGCGTGAGCATGTTTCCAAAGTCTCAAGCCTTGGCCGAGTTATGTGTGTGCTTAATCTTCATTATTTATTAGACAACTTATGGATGTAACTGAAGCTTGTTTTACTCTGGCGCAGGTTGCCAAATCATGTGAAGCGAATTCACCTCCCTGGCGACTTGAATTTGTTGTTATTTTTTTAAATGCCTTCTGTAACGCTCTCGAGGCCCCGGTCAAGTCACCATTCTACATTTTCCAACAGGAAGAGGATGGAATTACTCTTCAATGAAAATGTTTTTGCGAGGTATATTTTTTTTTTTATCCTGAAAAATAGACCGTGGTGAACACAGTCGTGTTGAAAGATTGGCCTTTCAAAACTTCTAATCATCCTTATGAAGGGGGAACAGGAAAACACTACACAAAGAGTTTTTTTTTTATACGTTAGATTCTGCTGGTACATTTGTAGCAAATAGTCCTGTCTGCTACTGCCAATTTGATCGTGCATTTTTCATTTATTGTTTACCTTTTCTTCTTTTTTTATTAGGCAACATGGATGCAACAATAGTAACACTGGATTACATCACATGGCAAACACCAGAATGTCAAGTGCAGACCACAATTCCTGCTTCTTGAGCATGTTCATCATATGACAGTACTGACCATATCTGTTTCTTGTTCTCTATTTTCATCTTTGTGCTTCCTTGCTTCGGACTCTGGTGAGCAGCTGCATTTCTTTAAAATTTCATCTCTTTAATTGTATATACCAGTACTGTGACAAGAGTAAGCTATTGTGTGGATTGGTGATTCTTTAAGGGTGGGTTGGGGGGGGGATCCACACGATCTGGGTGGCTTCTATGTTTCAAGTGTATTTCATTTGATTCATTTTTGGTTTGATTAATTGTTAAAATGGATGTTTTATTATTCTTCTGATAGCTGGAGAAATTCGAACTGGAGAAAGCCAGTCTGTGATTACAATTAAAATTGAATTGGGAGTTTTCTAATTTCAAATTTGCAGTGGAGTATATTGCAGCGCATCGTCCAACATAATTTTGGCTTTGTGCGAACTTGTCCTGCAAAATCATATTGCCAGACCTGTGTCAATGGGTGATTTTTTAATTTATTTATAGTTTATATTCAGTCTTCTATCTGAGGAAATGCTAAATGTACAAAGGAAACTTGAAGGGGCCTCCTCAAGTCCGCGACCTCACCAGAATATGCCTCCACCCACATTATTACATCTTAACATACTTGTACCAATATTTTGCTTTAAATCCTGAACCCAGTTCAAAATATAAATTGATTCTGGCTGCCAGATTATGCGTTTTGATCAGGTTGATATTTGAAACATGTATTCCAATGACTACTAGATCATAACTGTGACGTTTCATGTTGATTGATAAGTGGTTCAAGAGAAATATATATATTTTTAAAGATTTTCATCAATTCAATATGGTTGCCGGAACCAATGTGACATTCATTATTCGTGAACAACCCTGGCATCCCAAGGCTTGGGGAATATGTGGGTGAAACTTTCCCCTTCAATCTCTCAAGCTGCTTTTCTGTGAGAAGATAGATTTTTTTAAGGTTTTATGGTAAAATCAATATGGTTGCCAGGAACACGTGACTGATGATGTCATCAATTCCCCCCCCCCCCCACCTTCAATTAGCCCGAGATGATCTATCAAAAACTTCATACTGATCGGAGAAAGTGTTTTGACGTATGCAATTATGACGTCCTAACAAAGCCACCTATGCGTATGCAAAGAAAAACCGCACTTGTTTCCCCATGGGGAGTACTTCACATATGCCAAGTTTCAATTTTTTCCCTGGAGTGGTTGGAATATACAGAGTTCAAAAGTTTTTTTCCATATTTTTCCAATATGGCTGCCACACCACGTGCCCATGAGTCATAATTAATCATTCAAACTGTGTTACATGGAGTAGTCCACCTACCTAGGGTGAAAATTTTGTAATCGGATAAAGCGGTTGCAGAGAAAACAAAAGAAAACTAGATTGGCTATTCGTAGAATATGTTGCGTGTGCTTAATAGGTTAGGGCGGTGTACTTGGGATCCAAGGATCCTGAGTCAAATCCCTACTCGGCTGTCGAATTAATTACAGGCTGGGTTGACTGCCTGTCATCCTTCCCGAGGCAGCACAAATGAGTGCCAGCTTGCTGCGTACCTGTGTCGAGTGGGACCCGTCCCAGGGATTGTGCCCAATAGCCAAGGAGACGCTTACGGCAGCACCAACGCTCTGGCACAGAGCAATGGTGGTGACCGATGGATGGATGGATTCATAGAATTAGACATACCCATGCAGGTCCTTGAGAAGAACTTGAGCCAATCTTGTTTTTTTAAGGTTTGTTTGTTTTTCTTTTGAATCCAATATGGCTGCCAGACTAGGTGACTGATTGACATCATCTTATCAAACCATATTCCATGGGTAGTTGATCATTTGTTAAATTTTGCATTGATCAGTTGAGCAGTTTTCCCATGAAGATTTTTCAAAGATTTTCCCTTAGATCCAATATGGCTGCCAGACCACGTGACACAAGATTGGGGCATTTTACATGAAAATTCCTGTTCAAATTTCAAGTCAATCAGATGAAAATTGACAAACTTTAGAAATCTGGCCTATGTTGACCTTTTGACCTTATGTTGACCTCAAAATAATCGGGGGTTGAAATTCTGTTTAGGTGATTTAGAAATGACTGTTCCAAATTTCAAAATTTCAAATCAATCGGAATGAAGATTGCAAAATTTTAGAAATTCCGGCCGCATGGTTGACCTTTTGGGCTTACGTTGACCTCAAAATAGTTGGTGGTTGAATTCATTGATGGAATGGCAATCCTCTCAAATTTCTGGTCGATCGGATGAAAATGAGATTTTAGAAATTGGCCATGTTGACCTTGGCCATGTTAACCTCAAAAGAGTGACGCGTCTATCACATGGTCATGTCACATGTGGTTTAAAGTTTTTCAATTCTCCCTGAACGGTTTTCGATGTACGCTCTTAACAAAGATGCAGACATGACGTACGACGTACGCAGCGTACGCTCCTTACTGATCGTTCCCACCTCTTTTCGCTTCATTGTTATGAAAACTATTTTTGAAATTGGTAAAAAATATTCTTCTCTATGAAATTTTGAAATTCTTTTACATATAACATTATTTTCGCTCGCGCTTTCACCCTAGCACACATGAAATTGTAATTTCCAAGGGTTAGGGGGAAACTCCAATCCAGAAAACGCCCTTGTGTTGGAGGCTTTGCAGCAGCTGTCTCTTCCAAAATTATTTGGTAAATCCTCAAACATTGCTCTCTGTTTTTGACAACTTTGTACAGAATCACAAAGCTATATTAGCACAACGTTGGACAGTATGTTCCAAAGCCATTTGGGCAAACATAATTCTTAACTCATGTCTGTAGATATAACAGGTTTATAGTACCCCTTTATAATGATTCGATATCAACTTCCCCTTCACAAATTGTTTTTCCATTTGAACGTTGACAGCATTGAACGAAAAAATGTCCCAGATAACAGATTGGTTTTGATGAGAGAACTGGGCAATCACTCCCCCCCCACTCCAAATTATATATGGGAATACAGTGGCCTTGAAAAGTATTCACCCCCAACCATAGTGCCACAATTAGATGAAAACGGAATTCTGTTGGAACAATTTTTCCAAACAAATGTTTTTTCAGCTCACCGAAGCGTAGTTCTGGGGAGCTTGTGGGATTACGCGTCGTCTGTAAAACACTTGCAAACTTCTCTACCAAAAACTACTGATTTGGATTTGACCAAACTTAGGATAAAATTATATTTGGTATGTTTGAACTCAGTTTGTTCACGCATTAAAAAAATATTTGGTCTAAGGGGGTCTAACCAGAGGGTAAAGTCGGGTCTTTGGTTTGACCCCCCTCCCCAAAAAAAGGTATTTGCTTTTAATTTCGAATGAAACTTGCCACCTATCATCCCGACACAATTGTCACACAAAAATGGTCAAGATGTTTGGCGGTTTGTGGTTGTGTTTGTTGTTGTTTGGGTAGGTTTTGGGTGTTCGTGTTTGTGGTGTTTATGGTGCTGCTTGTGGTTTTGGTTGGTGTTTGGTTTTGGGTTTGTTGTTGTAGGGGTTTGTTGTGTATGGTGGTTTGGTCTGTGCGGGTTGTGACGGTTTGTGTGGTTGTTGAGGGGTTTGTTTTTGTGTGTGTCTTTTTGGTGTGAGTGGTTTGGTCGGGTTGTCTTGGTGATTGTGTTTTGGTCTTGCCGGTTGTTCTTGTGATTTTGTGGGTTTAGTGTTGTCGATGGTTGCGTTTTTGGTTGTGTTGTGGTGTTCGTGTGTTGTGTCGGTTGCGTTGTAGTTCTGGGTTTTGTGTGTTGTTGTTTGGGTCGGGTGTGTTTGGGTTGGGTATGTTGGTGTTGTGTTGTTTTTGGGGATGTGTAGTCTGAGTTTTATGTGGTAATGTGGTGGGTTGTTTTTTTTTGAGGGTCGTTTGCGTTGTGGGTGTTGGTTGTTGTTCGTGTGTGTGTGATTTGTGTGTGGTCGTGTATATTTTTTGCTATTTGTTTTTTTGTTTGTGGTCGTTTGTGTAGAGGTGTAGTTCTTTGTGATTTTGGGTGTTTGTTATTGTTGTGTTTTGTTTGTTTGTTGCGTTGGTTGTAGTGTGGGTTTTGGTTTTTGTTGGTTATAGGGAGGGGGGGGCGTAGGGGTTGCCCCCCAAAATATGTATTTACTTTCTCTCAGAAAACTCTTCCATAATTCTGATGCAACTTGATCACAACCTTCATCACCGTGGTGTACCAAAGTTTTGTTCAGAACATAAAAAATAAATCAGGGCCATAACATTAGTACATTTTGCTGATTCCATCTCACGTTGACTCTTTCCTCCTCCATATCATTGTCGACAAAGTGAGTGCCCGAGGTATTTTTGCCCCTATTTTATTCAAAGTTAAACCACTGATTACATACAGGTGAAACCTTTCAATTAATGTAACCTTTCAAACAAATAATTTGCCTTTCAAACATTATAATGTAACCTTTCAAACAAATAATTTGCTCCTGAAGTGATTTTGGGTTAATCTGGTAAAGGGTTTGAATACTTATGTAACTGAGAATCATCTGATTTTCTCTGTTAATCAAACTTATTCACATTTTATCCACATGTTTTTTTTTTAGCTTTATCACTTTGGAATAGTTTGTGAAGACTCTTTATATTAAGTTTGATTTGAAAGCATCATGAAAATAAGCTCTTGGTGGGATCGAAATGTGAAAACTTTGGAGGGGTGAATACTTTTCCAGGCCACTGTAGAAATGGGGACGGGGTGGGGGCAGGGAGGGTTTGACAACTCCTTCTGGAGCCAAAGGATAAGACTGATATCTTCCAGTATTGAACCAAGTTCCATTTGTCAGACTAGCATGTAATAGATTCCAAATTGGTATGGTGATGTAGCAACCATTCATCTTTGCCTGTTATGCGATGAGGTACCTCTGGTAGCTTGTACATGTTGCTGCATTTGAACCTGGAGAGTAACTGCTGAAATCGATCTGTCTGGGTTCTTCCAACATCTTTGTTCTTTGGTCCTTTCACATTTCTTTCCAATTTATTTTATTTTATTTTATTTTATTTTTTATTAATTCTCTCTATTCATTCTAATCTTGCTTTTCTTCTTTCACTCTTCAATTCCTCTCTTTCGTTATCTATCTCTCGAATGAGAAGGGAATTCTTGCAGAAATTTTTTCTGTTAAGGTTCACTTGCTGTGCCTGGATGGATTTGAGGGTAGCTGTGCAGCGGCTGAAACCCGAATCCTATCCAGGTTCCTTCTGATGACTCCGTATTTGCTCTTTACTTCTTTCGGGTTCCTTCTTGGTCTTCCGTTTCATTCTGTTAAATACCCAATGTGGTGCAGTCGTCCATACAAAGTGAGTTTTTTTTTTCTTTTTTCAGAGAGGTTCATTAAGATGAGGAACAAGGTTGAACTCCAGCCTCCATTTGGAGATAAAAAGAGAGGCTTCCTTTGACGCAACACATTGTGACTGTATGTGGAGAAAGTCGAAGCCAATGTGGAAGGTGTACTTTGCCATGGATATTGAGCTTTGCAAGCAGATGGAGATTGCAGACTGGTGAATGCCCACAATGGGAGAAGGTTCTTACCTCTAGTTTGCAATTGAGGGCCGCCTAATATTGATGAGCAGTGGCAAGTCCAGAGTTGAGTGACTGGGACAGAATGTAAACTGATGGTCAGAGTTCAGGCTGGTTTCAAAGAAAATTATGCTGTGTCAGAGCAATGTTGGATTCCATGACTTTGCTTGTATTTGGAAGCATCTGATATTGCTTACGAATGTGCAGTTGAGAATTTGACTTTTATTTATTTATTTTTTGCATTGTTCTTGATAAATGGAAGTTATGTTTTCCAACTTCCAGGCCGATGGGAGGTGGCAAATGGAAGACGAGTGGAAGAGCACAGGTGACAGAGGAAAGCAAGAGCGTGTAGTATTTGAGAGCATTTTACAGGGTTGAGGCTGGACAGAACTTTTTTACCTTCTTGGGTGAGAAGGCCATAAGTCCCATAGACAGTGAGTAAGATGAGGACAGGGTGGGATGCGTTGGGTAGGTGCAATAAGTTGTTGTTCATGATGTAGAATTATCAAAGCCAAACGTGCTATGGGAGGCAAGGACTTCATGTCTGACCTCGTACAAAAAGGCAAGGTAAGGAGAAAGGATGGCATTCATGTGGAGGTGGAGTGCAATGAGTTTCTGGTCTGTTGTTGAGATGTTGCAAACATGCTGCAGTTTGAAACGAGTCTGAGCTTATTACCTCGGACAACCGAAGGTGGGACGGAGGTTATGTTCTCACCCCTGTCTGTCTGATTGTCCGTATGTGAGCAAGATATTTCAAAAAAATTGTGGAAGGATTCATACGAAATTTTGTGGACAGATTGGGTGTGTGCCTCGAGGACGCAATGCTTAGATTTTGGTGAAGATCCGGATCTGGATACTTAGAATTTTTTTTTGAAGTGATTCTTCACCATTGAGAGAAAGGATAAACCAACACATAGACAAGTTATGGATATAGACCAACATATTATGGATATATATATATATGGGATATATGGATATGGATATATATGGATATATTGTTGCGGGCCGGGTATCGGTGGCGAGCACGACCGCTAGGAGGAGCAGTCGAGTCGGCTCCAGCGAACACACCAGAATTTAGCTCGTGACCCTCGGATAAGTCCGAAAGGCACGGGTCCCTTACTCGACCATGAAACGCCAATAATTCGACCGTGTTGGGTAGGTCAATTGCCAAACTTCAATATACCTAATTACCCACGCGGCAAAGCTACCGGGGAATTCACACCCTCGACGGAACTCGAGCGGAACGAGCCGTTACGCCGTGCCCGAACCGTGTTTAACCCGAGCGTAGGTTACCAAGGCCTGTCGGTCAAATGAACAATTTACTGCCTTGCTAATTCTCAACACACACACGTGCTAAGCCAATGAAAGAAACACAGAAACGAGCTGGAACATTTAACAGATATTTATTTACACAATAGGCAGGGAGACACAGAGCAGAGTTATCTGAATAAGCAATGCAAATAATGTAAACAAAAAAGCACTTAACAATTCTACTGATCAGACGGGCCCACACACAGATACACACACCCCCAAACGAAATGGTGGCCGCGGCCTTTATTGATACCCCAGCTCGCGAAAGAAGGTGAGCTGGAGGTAAGAGCCTGTCTTGGACCTTCCCGCTTGTGCGGTTCTCTACGATCGCGGCCCAGCGGGACTCCAACCCGTAACACGATGCCGTTCCAAGCACCAGGTACGGAGGATAGCGTCGGGCACTGGCACGCTCCACCGGCAAAATCAGACGACAAGACAGGCAAAGCAAGTCACTCGGCAGGCAGGCGATTCACTGCGGGAAGACCCAGACTCTCAGCCTCAACCAACGAACCCTCCGACTCTCTTACTCTGTCGCCCCACACAATTATCCCTCCTTTTTTACAGGTGGGAGGGATCCGTCTCTCGTCATTCTGACCTCATTGGACAGGTGTGTCGGGCGATCTCCCGGCCGTCCGAGATTGGTAGGGGGGAGGTGCTCATGTCTCCGCCCCTCGACCAGGAAGTGAGCAGCAATATGTTGTGTTGGCTCCCCATTGGACGAGAGGTGCAGACGTGCTCTCACTCCTTCGATGGCTGAGAGGGGCGCCATGCCCGTATTTGGGGCGAAATCCAAGACGCCAACGTCCAAAAACACCCCGCCTGGCACATTGGACTCCGCCCACGTCTGTGCTTGACACGCAACGCGTGCAATGGCCGATGGAGGATGGGTGGAAGGAAGCAAAGGTGGGCGTGGTTGTTGTGAAGTTGTAAAAAACCTAGCTAAAAAATAACCCGTAGCGCACACATGTTAATTCCCATTAGACAGAAGGGGATGGATTCTAACTGCACATACTTATCGACATAACTAACTTTGGGACCTGAATGTTGAGTGCGCATGGTTTCCAGATTCGTAAACCTACCCCTCCCCTTTTTACAGACTCGTCCCGAGTCGTCAAATTTTCGTGTGCCATGCATGTGTAAGTTTTTCCACTCATTACATTTTACCTACGGATCCCTGAGGTGCGACATTTGTAACACGTGTCCCAAAAATAAATAACCTAGTGCGCTACGTAAACTAAACTAAGACTCACACGAACAACTTAACTACCATTGCCGGTGCGAAGACAGACAACAGGTGGGTTGCAAAATATTTACAAATTCAACCTTATCTATTTACACTAACCATGGCCCAGGACGTGTTATCTGTGGGAAAGAAGCACAGCAAGTCAACAGTCATTTTGTTGTGGGTGAGTGCACAGCAACTTGGAAGGTCAGATGTCTTCAGGGCCTGCTCAAAAGGTCCCCCTTTTTTGTCTCACTGAACCTTCCTTTTTTTTTTTCCTTTCTTCCTTCATACCTCAGCTGCTGGAGGAAAATCACCCTAACACGGCAGCCATGTGCCGTCCCACAGGCCAATTTCAAGTGGCCTTTATGCAAGAACCGGGAGTAGCCAGCTGCCTCAATGCATCCCTGGCTCCTTGTGAATGGATGGAGATGGACTGGATGCAAAAACACAAAGAGATGGATTCATGGCTGCGCAAACGCAGTCCTTGGAGTGGCTTGCCTGCAGGGCAGTCCTTGCAAAACACTGGAAGATGGTCCTGGCGCACATGGTTTGATGGTGACACAGGGGCAAATGCAACAAGGGCAAGCAGGCATGGGGTCAAAGCAAAGGCAGGCAAGTGAAGCATGGCAAATGCGGACCAGAGATACAGCATGAAAACAGGTCGGCATATGAAGCTGGCCGGCCTCTGGTATGGGCCGTGAGGTTCTGTGGAGGGAGTGCGGTGGTGCCGGCCGCTCCGAAAACGGGCTCGGACCTACCCTACTGTCTCCCCCCAACCTATCGCCTTTGCCTGTCTCTGTCCATACCCACTCCCTTAGTTTGCAACAAGAAAAACAACAAAATTTAGCCCTTTATATTCTTTTTTAATTTATTTATTTTATAATTTCTTGTCCCTGACCCTCCTACTGTCTTTGTCTGGCTAACCTATCCTGTCCATCTACTCCCAACCCCTAAGTTCCTTTTTTGGAGGGACTAAGGGAGAGACTCGCGTCCTTTCTCGAGGCCCAACCGAAGCCTCAGAATAGCTCCCACATAATTCAGCCATCTTACCAAGGTGGGTCCAGCGGCCTACGGAGAGCGGAAGGGGTACATTTCCTAACTATCCTAGCATTTATTAACTTTAAACTACCCCGGGGCTTTTCCATACGCCTGGCTCTTTAAACTATAGGTTCTAACAACCATGATTCCCGTCGCCTGTGTTGGCGTCCATTATTAATTTGGGCCCTGCCCACAATTTTTCACTCGTGCCCTTGCACAATTTCATGGCTGGGCAGCGTGGCTCACTTGGCAGGGATTTCCCTCCTGTCGGACTCTAACTACGACCACCCCCGGCCCTGAGGCTGTCTCTGAGCCTACCTGCTCCCTCTGAACGTTGGGGGTTTCCCTTCCTGGCATTGCCCCCCTCCGATGCCCATGTGGCTTTTTGGTGCTCCAGGTCCCGTTCCGCGGGTCGCCCGTGCCCACTACACTATCCCGGTCCCTTGGACCCTTGGCCTACTCTGGCCGACTAGTCCGGTGCCCTCTACTCAATACTCACCTTTCCATAGCCACGCTCCCAGCCGGTCAATGAACTCTTGCACCCCTCCAAATGGGTTTCTTGCCTTCATACACCACCAACACAGAACGACCTCCTTTTGGTAAATTTAACTAACCCACTAACTAACATTACACTGACCCCGGGGTCCCTGGGTGGGATTCACTCTCCTCCCCCCAATCATTCATTCGCACCATGCATTCCACATTCACTCCACTCACACACTTGGGCCTGCTGACCCACACTCACTCAACATGCTTCCTTCAATTTTTCCATTCACTCCACACTCTACCTGTGTTCCCCTAACTATCTCCTGCTCCCTCATCGTCCCTTACTCTAATGCACGTTCCATTTAATCTACGTAGCTAAGCTACGTCCCCACTACACATTCCATGTCGGTCCATGTCTCCCAAATCCATTATAAATCTAAATCTACTTTCCCACTAACTAGTCCACGGGCCCCATGGGGGACGGCTCATGCCCCCATGAGGCCGGTCTATTTAAGCTAAACCCATCCCGCTAACTATTGCTCCTATGCCCAAGCAGGATGCTTGCCACATCCTGCGGGGCCGTGTACTTGGAGCGAGGCTTTTTTTTTTTTTTGCACCGCCAAGGCGGCGGTCTACGGCTCACTGGCTCGTCCCTTTCGTCGGGCGATACGTGCAGCCATGACGTCACCCTGCCAATCGCACCGAGCGCTCGCTTTCGGGGCATCCGCCATGCGAGCCGACGTGCGCTGCTCACCTGAAGCTCGCGCCGCGAGGTCCGTCCCGATGACGTCACTCGCACACGGACCCTGCGCGTTTTACCGTGTCATTCCCGCGACTTGTTCCGCGCGTCTCGCGCACACCTCTTGCGCTGCGCAGCACGTGGAGCCTCGCACACGTTCTCGCATGGGGACCCGATAGTTCCAAATTCACTCCGTAGTCGCCATTTTAGCCTTCCACGCAATGGTCTCTTCCAAAACGCGGGACGTTCACACGCCGGCCTCTTGAGTTGCGTTCGCCCAGGCCGCTCTGAAAACGAGGAACGGACCTTGGACGCAACGTTTCGCAGAGCCAGCGCGATTTCCAAAATAAACCCATCCACCGTCTGGGTCGGTCCGCATACCATTTTCATGCACGCACTCACGCATGCCATTTCACTCGTACTACTCACACACTTCAACACACCCGCACCACTCACACACTCCACCACACACTCCGGGACAATCACACTGGGGGCGGGAGTCCGCACAAGGGATCCCGAAGCCTCTACTCTCCCCAAACTCCGCATGGACCTGTTCCTACCATGCACCCGCTCGACCTCGCACGGCCCGACCGGACTCACCTGGTCGCAATCCACTTCGAGGGAACATACCGTCTCCCTCTGTTCCTGAGGGAGGTTAATCCGATGCTCACATTGGGTCCCAACACATTCCACCAGCTTGACCCCATTGTCCCCTCCTATCTCTACGTGTGTGTGCTCGTCTTTAGTTTCATATAGTTTCTCCTCTACTCCTTCTAATTCCCATGTCTCTGTTTTCATTTCCGTTGTCTCTTAATTTTTCCATCATCTTTTATTCTCCCTTAATGTGTTGCGTTGCTCGTCGTCCCACCACTCACCCGTCTCCATTGGGGCCAACATCTTTAACACTCTCTGTACTCGTGTCATCTCTCCCGCGTATCGTGCCGATATCCTCCGCCATGTTTTATTCCATGGTCCGCATCTCACCTTTCACCTCGTCCAAGCTCGCCTGCAGGCTTAACCCATGCACTGCATTTCACCCCGCCCTCATCCATTTTGCATTCCATGCTTTGCGCGCTCGCATCCATTTTACGCTCCAAATCCCCCTCCATGCTTTGCGCGCTCGCATCCATTTTACCTCCAAATTCCCCTTCATGCTTTGCGCGCTCGCTTTTATTTCGTTCTGCATCCTTTTGCGCTTCTCATCCATCGGCTTTTTCGTTGCGCATTCTCGTCCATCATACCTCTTATCACCTCCAGGAACTGGCCCATGTCAAGTGGACTCGGCGCAGTCGATCCCCATGATGGCGTGCGGAAACCGCAAAATGGGTAGGGGGGGGACTTTGAAGGAGGGGGGGTGTCATAACGCCGCCCTGCACTCCATACCCCTTATGGGTTTGCTGCGGAAATGTCTTCCTGCATGGGGGTGTCGTCCGACCATGGATTCCCTAAACCTACCTCTAAACCCACCTGAACACTCATCTTGGCTTGCCGTGTTTGCGTTTTGAGAAAGAAATTTTACTTGCTCGCTATTTGGGGAAACGGGGGGGGGGGGCTCCCTACACCCCTGATCCGATCCCGTTAATTTCGTGGAGGCGGAGGGGTTCGAACCCTGCTCCTGAACACCAATGTTGTGGGGCCGGGTATGCGGTGGCGAGCACGACCGCTAGAGGGACAGTAGAGTCGCTCCACCGAACACCCGGAATTTAGGTCGTGACCTCGGGTAATTCCGGAAGCACGGTTCCTTACAGGACCATGAATCGCCAATAATTCGACCGCGTGGGTAGGGTCAATTGCAAACTTCAATATACCTAATTACCCATGCGACAAAGCTACCAGGAATCACACCCCGACGCGAACGAGCCGTTACCGGTGCCGAACCAGTGTAACCCGAGCGGAGGTTACCGAGGCCTGTCGTCCAAATGAACAATTTACTGCCTCGCTATTTCTCAACACACACCGTGCTAACCAATGAAAGACACAGAAAGCTGGAACATTTAACAGATATTTATTTACAATAGGCAGGAGACACAGAGCAGAGTTATCTGAATAGCAATGCAAATAATACAACAAAAAGCACTTAACAATTCTTCTGATCAGCCACACACAGATACACACACCCCAAACGAAATGGTGGCGCGCCTTATTGATACCCCCAGCTCGGAAAAAGGTGAGCTGGAGGTAAGAGCCTGTCTTGGACCTTCCCGCTTCGTGCGGTTCTCTACGATCGGCCGGCGGACTCCAACCCGTAACACGATGCCGTTCCAAGCACCAGGTACGGAGATAGCGCGGCACTGGCACCTCCACCGGCAAAATCAGACGACAAGACAGGCAAAGCAAGTCAGCTCGGCAGGCAGGCGATTCACGGCGGGAAGACCCAGACTCTCAGCCTCAACCAACGAACCTTCCGACTCTTTCACTCGGTCGCCCCACACAATTATCCCTCATTTTTTACAGGTGGGAGGGATCCGTCTCGCGTCATTCCGACCTCATTGGACAGGCGTGTCGGACGATCTCCCGGCCGTCCGAGATTGGTCGGGGGGAGGTGCTCATGTCTCCGCCCCTCGACCAGG
>CM068959.1:122489161-122500369 GCA_035128595.1 Eptatretus atami | reverse complement strand
GCCTCTCTCTCTCTCAAACTTCGAAAAGGCACATCCGCGGGTCCCCAGCAATATTCCTGGCAAGTTTCAATCGTGCAAAGGAATAATAAAAAATAAATAAATAAATAAATAAACATTAATTGTGACGTCATTTGTGATGTCATAGCACCGTGTCTTGTCATTGGTCGACAGATAAATGGCCGTAACTTGGAACCGCTTATCCGATTAATATCAAACCTTGTAAAGCACATCCGCGGGGCCCCGGAAATATTCCTGGCAAGTTTCAATCAGATCGGACGCGTCGATCGTGCAAAAAAAAAAAAAAAAAGTAAATAAATAAGTAAATAAACATTAATTGTGACGTCATTCGTGAGTCATAGCACCGTGTCTTGTCATTGGTCGACAGATAAATGGCCGTAACTTGGGAACCGCTTGTCCGATCGACATCAAACCTCGAAAAGGCACATCTGCGGGTCCCCGGCAATATTCCTGGCAAGTTTCAATGAGATCGGACCGGCGGTCGTCGAGAAACGGCGCGTCACAGACAGACAGACAGACAGACAGACACACACACACACAGAGATTGCTGGAATTATTTTATACAATGTATATGTATATATATATATATATATATGTATACTATATATGTATACAGTAATACCTTGACATACGAATGCACATAACTTACGAGTATTCCGAGTACGAGCCGTTGCTCGGACGATTTTTTGCTTGTGTTACGAGTCTAGATCTGAGTTACGAGTGGAGCGAGCTTTGAGACACGTGCAGCCAAGCAAGCGAACACCCGCATCTCCCGCCTTTTCACGCATCTCCCGCCACTCACTCGTTCAGTTCTCTTGGTTATCTCGTTGAGTAGGGTTGTACCGTAGTAATCTGCGTTGTGTTTAGCTCTTGTTTTTTCATTGTGCAGTTATTTTGCCAAATTTGAAAAAACAATGAAAAAAAAATTGTAGCAATTAAGTGTAACGGCAAAGGGAATAAAAAAAATACAATGAAAAAAAAATTGTAGCAATTAAGTTTAGCGATAAAGTGAATAAAAAATAAAATAAAAAAAATTGTATCAATTACGTTTAGCGATAAAGTGTGATGAGACCTTCAAATCTCCTCCGCCTATCTCCTCCACCACCACCTCCACCTCCACCGCCACCTCCACCGCTACCTCCACCACCGCCGCCACCTCCACCGCCACCTCCACCAGAATCTTCCGTAAGCCGAAGTCGTCTCATCTCCAAGGTAAATACACTTTATAAAACTAGTTAATTTATTTATATTCTATTTTATTATCTTTGTATTAATTATTATAAATACATTTCTCATTTTTAAAACTACGTAACAAAGAAATTAGGGTGTTTTTTGGGGGGCTGCAACTGATTAATGGTATTTTAATTAATTTCAATTGGGAAAATTGTTTTGATATACGAGCAAACCGAGTTACGAGCTCGGTCACAGAACGAATTAAACTCGTATTGTCAAGGTATTACTGTATATGTATATATGTATAATTATTATATATATGTATATATTTATATATGTATGTATATATACGTATATATGTACGTATATATGCATGTATATATATATATATATATATATATATATATATATATATTATATATATATGTACAGGGTAGCCTGAAAGTTACTTTACCCCTGATAAATTTCTCGCACTTCCCTCGTCCCTTCCCCTCTGCCCTTGCCTCGCCCTATGGATGCGGAGACACTGACTCAGAAGAATGATGGAGCACATACAGATACAATGACAAATTAATTATTGTAAGTACTTACAATAAAACCTGTATATTAAAAGAGTTCAAAACAATGCTTCACTGGGAAGGAGTAAAGTGACTTTCAGGCCACCCTGTATATACTGTGTGTATATATATATATATATATATATATATATATATATATATATATTATATTGTTGCGAATTCGGCCCGCCGGCGTGCGAACGGCCACGTGACTCGAATGGCGGCCGCCTCGCCCACCGGCGGACAATTCTGTCGTGACCCTCCGGAACTATCGCCCGGAGCCAGTCACGGTGGGCTTTCGACCTCACCACGATCGTGCCAATCGGCCACCCGCGTGGGATAGGGTTGTTCGCCAAACTCGACCTACCTAAGTACCCACGTGGATGGTAAACCGGGTGATCGCACCTCCCCGCAGGTCGACTCCGGACACGGGCCGCTTAAGCGGTCCGTTCCGTGCTATCGGATAACGAGCGGTGTTATCGTCGGCCTCGACGGTTCCAATTAATTATCGGCGTATCAAGCCCACTACGAACCCTTTTACGTGAAGCAAGATGGAGATTCAAACGAAGGAAAGGATGCAGCGAAACGGGAACAATTCAACATAATGCACATTTATTTACACGACACACGGAGAGCACACATATACAGCCATACAGTCAGAAATGCACAATATAGCAAATGCAAGAAGGAACGACAAAAGCAACGATGACGCAGAGCTACTACCGAATACGCGAACACTCGGCAACACTTATACAATTCTACTTTAGACGGCGCCGACAACATTTACTCAAAAGCAAAAAAAGGCCACCCTCAAAGACAAGGGGCAGACGGGCCCGTGGGCCAATATGTGCGCGTGACCTGAAGGAGCGCCAGGCCCGCGAGACCGGGGGGGTCCTACCCGCGTCCTCGTGACGAGCCGCAAATGTCGCTGCGTGGCGGTACCCCGACTTCGTGCTCCTTCGCGGGTTTCGTTGGCACCGCTTGGAGTGGGGTGGGAACGGGGCCCCTTTTTGCACTCTCTCAGCGCGGGGGAAAGGGGGGATTGTTGATGCCCTGGGGGAGGAGAATGGCTGGCTGCTTGGGTCCCGCGACGAGCGATCCCACTGTGACCTCGTCGCCGACCGCCTCTTCCCTGCCTCGGACCCGAGCTCCTTGCCTCTTCCCCCAATTCTCCTCAGCCGACCGCAGAAACCAACTTGATGCCTTCGCCACCCGACTCGACTCCGTTCTCCAACCCGACTTGACTTGACTTGACTCCGTTCTCCAACCCGACTTGACTTGACTGCCTAAACTCTCAGCCAACTCGACTCACTGCCACACTTCTGCCACGATTCGCCTTGCGCTCGTCTCTTTATAGGTTGGCAGGAGCAAACAGTATGCAAATTTCCGGATCAGGATCACCTCGGGCGGAGCCACGCTCGCCCATTGGTCGGAGGAAAGGGGGGCGTGAACCTCCCCTGATCCTAGAATTTGCATATCTCGATTTCACACAGATGCGCCTGGAGGCGGGCCAAGCCGCCCCGCGCTTCCTAATTGGACGGATCAGAAGTGGGCGTGTAGCATTCCTGATCCGAATTTTCCCTCGGAAAGGCCGCTATTTGCACTCGCGGCTCGGTGCGTATCGCTGAACGAGCCCAGGACAGCCCGACGCTCAGTGTTCACAGGTGGTGCGGGAATGGTCATGGCTGCCGTGTGGGAATGCATGATGCGATGATGTGGAGCGAGTTGTGACGGTAAAGGTCGTTGCTGTTGGCGTTGTTGTCTGAGGGTTGGAGCGTGGTTGCAGTTGGTGACGATGGTGGCGTGGTGGTTGCGGTGGTTGTTGTGTGATGGCGGTTGGACGTGGCTGGTTCAATAAAGAAATAGAACAGAAAAACGGCTATCTCAAAGCGTCGCAGCCCGAATGAATCACATAAATTCCCTTTAGACAACGGGTTTGGGCTAACTACACATGTACTTAAAGATACCTCACCTACGGGACCTGAATGGTGTTTGCGAATTTCCACAGCCGTAACACTCCCCTCCCCTTTTACAGACTCGTCCGAGTCGTCAAATTCTCGTGTGCCATCATGTGTATTTTCCCCGAGTACGTTTTGCCTTCGGATCCCTGAGTGCGACATTCATGGTATTCATGTCCCAAAATAAATAACCTGAGGCTGAGTAACTAACTAAACAAACCCACTCATACGGACGACTTAAATAAATTGCCGGCGCTAGACAGACATGCGGGGGCGCACTCATATTTACAATACAACTTAACCTTAACCTTATAAATTACACTACTCCATGGCCCAGGATCAATGGACTCTGCAGGGAAAAGAGAAGAGTCAACAGAGAACCGGCGCACGGGCCGCCACTGCAGGCCCGTGTTGTAGCTGCCAATAGGACAGTTTCTTGCAGCTTGCAAACTGTTGCCTTGATCCTGGCGCACATGGCAATGAACAAGGGGCAAGCAAAATTGAACGGGCTGGTGAACAGGGGCAGTGGGCATGGCATGGCAAAGGTGAACAGCAAGGCATGGCAAAACAGGGCCGCTGTAGCAAACGCAGCGGCAGTGAAGTGACCGGCACAGGCCTTGAAGCAAAACAGCCAGCCGATGAAGTTGGCTGGCAACAGGCCTTGAAGTAACAGCCAGCAGACGATCCGGCCGGTACAGGCCTTGCAGCAAAACAACAGCTGCCGATGAAGTGGGCTGGCCTTTGCCTTGCAGTGGAGGTTGGGTGGAGGAGTGCGGTGGTGCTGGCCACACAGAAGGCGGGCTCGGGCCTACCTCGTCGTCTCCTCCCACCTATCGCCTTTGCCTGTCACTGTCCATACCCACTCCTTTAATTTGTAAAAATCCAATTTAGCCCCCAACTTATTTTTTGTTTGTTTTTATTTTCATCCCTTCCCCACTATAAATCGTCCCCTAACCCCCTTTACTGTCATTGTTCGGCTAACCTATCTCGTCCTAGCCTACTCCCAACCCCTATGTTCCCTTCCCGGAGGGGAATGAGGGAGAGCTAGCGTCCTGTGTCGAGGCCAACGAAGCCTCAGGATGGCCTCCCCAGACTTCAGCGATCTAACCCAAAGTGGGTCCAGCGCCACAAACGAGAGCGAAGGATGGATGGTGCGGAGGGGTACACTTCCTATCTACCCTAACCATTTAACTGTTAAACTACCCCGGGGCTTTCAACCAAGCGGCCTTCTCGCTTATCTATTGGTTCTAACAACCCAAGATTCCCGTCGCCTGTTTTGTGTCCTTACAATTTCGGCCTCGCCCCCCAATTTTCTTCCCGTGCCCTCACACGGTCTCATGGCTGGGATGCGTGGCTCCCTTGCAGGCACGACCCTCTGCCGATTCTCCGACGATGCACCCCCGGGCACTACACTGCCTCCGAGCCTACCAGCTCCCAAACACCGGGGAGTGCCCTCTTTGGCGACTCCCTGAAACGCTCACGTGGCAGGCTGGCTTCCGGGCCCTTTCCAAGGGTCACCCGTGCCCACAACACTGCCCACGCGGCTAACGGCGCTCCGGGCCCCCGCATCATGCGACGCACCCGTGCCACTACGCTATCCGGCCCCCATGGGCCCTTGGCTACCGCGGCCAACCAGCCCGGTGCCCGGGGTACCACTCAGCGATACTCACCTTTCACAGCCATGCTCCAGCCCGTCAACAGGGCTCCTGCACCCCTCCAAATGGGTTCGAGCCTACACTCCCACCAACAACAAAACGACTTCCATTTTGTCAATTTAACTAACCCAGCTAACTCACTCTACACTGACCCCTGGGTCCCTTGGGCGGAGTCACTCCTCCCCCAATCACTCATCGCACCATGCATTCCACATTCGCTCCATTCACACAGACCCGCTGCTCACTCACTCACCATGTCTCCACACAACTCACCAACTCTTCAACACGCACACCGCTGAACTCTGCCATCCTTCTAACTCCTCCCCTAACTAACTCGTGCTCCCACGTGTCCCTTACACTACAGCACGTTCCTTTTAACACTACATAGCTAAGCTACGTCCCCTCTACACATCAAAGTCTGTCTCTGTCAACCAAATCCTCAATTATATTTCCCCACCTAAATCTGCATGCAATCCCTCTACCTAATCCATTCCACGGCCCATGAGGACTTACCCCTGCCCCATGAGCCGGTCAACTATGCTAACCCTTCCCCCTAACTAGTTGTCATCCTGTGCCCTGGCCAAGGGATCATCCACCCCTGCCCAGGGAATCCTGTTTACCCGAAGACGAGGCTTGCTTTTGTTAATTTTTGTTTTTTCCAATTACGCGCAGCACCAGCGCGGCAACTTGCAGGCTGCGCTCTTTGCACCTACCCGTGACGTCATGCAGCTGCACGCGTTGCTCGTCCCTCTTGGACCGTTACCATCCGGCAGGGATCACCCTCCTGCCGGATTCCAACCCCAGTGCAGCCATGTCGTCACCCTGCGCACCTCAAAAGCAAACCTCGCCACTCCGAGGGCTCCCACGCGAACACATGTGATCTGCCCGATGGAGCTTAAACACACACGCCCGCATGAAACCCATCCGGTCCAAAATCCGAAACCTGCCTAAACTTGTCCGTCCGCGGTCGGCAATCCACCGGCGTGCGTTCCGGACCGGGCTTCACTCCCGCAAGCGAGCACGCTGGCGCCTCTGCGTTGCACAGCACGAACTCCGCTCGCTGCTGGGTGAACCCGGCGGGCCCGTCCCCAATACAGCTACAGCGCTACCGCACCTCGTCTATCTGTCGCCGTCGTCTCAGTTTCTACCCACGCACCACCTGCGTTACGACACTCACACTCCACTCCATCACATTCACCCGAGAGACGCGGCTGCATGCTCCCGCATGCGCGTCCGTCATCTCTCTCCACACACACGTCTCCCTCACACTCGCCGCTCACCTACAACTCGTGCCATTCCCCTCGCAACGTGTTCCATTCACACACGGCGTTCATCCGCACCCGTGGCTCCTTCCACACACGGCTGCAGAGGCACGCATTCCGCACACTCGCCACCACACATCAACACGGCGGGGCGCACTCACACCTGGTTCCATCCACACACGGGTCTTGTCAACCTCAAGGGTTCCGGCGCCTCTATACCCCCAAAGCTCTCCGTGCACCCGTCTACAGCACCCGGTCCCCTCGACCTCGCAAAGCACGACAACCACACCTGGTCGTGACTCGCTTTCAAGGGAGCAATTTAGCGGCGCTCCCGCCTTTCCAAGAGGCATCCCGCAACGCTTTGCACATGGTCTCTAATCCAGTCCGCCAGAGCGCCCCCCATTATCCTCCACTACCTCAATTGTGTTGTGCTCGTCACTAAACCCCGTCCATTCAACCCTCTATCTCCCGTGTCTCTGTTACATTTATTAGTTTGTTTCTTTCTCTGAGTTTACTCCATTACATCTCTCTGAGTTCAATTTTACTCTCTCATTGAGTTCATTAATTTCAACCCTCATTTTGTTTTTGTTTCCATCCCACAGCTCTTCCTGCTCTCATTTCCAGTCTCATCGTTTCTTTCAATTGGACCATTTCCTTCCTGTGTGTTCATTCGCTGTCCTCCACTACTCTTCTTTGTTTCCTCTCCTGTCCTTCTCTTCTCCATTCGATTGTTTGCTTCATTGGTTAATCCCTTTGTGTTCATTTGCTGTTCTCTCACTACTCTTCGGTTGTTTCTCTCCTGTCTTTCTTCTCCAGTTCGTGGTTTCTTCTTTTGGTTCATCTCCATTCTTTGTGTTTCATCGCTGTTTCCTTTGTCTATCTCCTCGCACTTCAGCCTCGCCTTTCTTTCAATTGCGTCAACCTCCAGCTTCAGTGTTCTTTTGTTTCTATCCCATTGTCTCTCTTGTTCTCACTCGCAATCTTGTTATTTCCTTTCAATTGACCCAATTTCCTTCTCCTGTCTCATTCTTCTTCTTTTTGTTTCTCACTCCACTGTCTTTCTTTGTTCCTATTCTGCAATCTCGTTGGTTTCCTTCAACTTGACTAATTTCCTTCTCCTTCTCTCATTCCTTGTCTTTCAAGTACTCTTTCTTTCTCATTCTTTATCTGGCCTTTCGCTTCCACGCTGTCAATCTGTTACAGTGTGGTCTTTTTAACGTTTCATTCTCGTCTCCTTCGTTCTTTCTTCTCTCACCATCCCATACCTCAACTCGTTTGTAATTCCGTCCTTTGTTTGTGTTTCTGTAACTCGAAGCTTTTTTTTCTAATTCCGTCCTCATCTCCGACACACTCCGACCTTGCTTTGCTTCTTCCATTGTTTCTGATATTCTGTTCTTCTTTTTACTTCTCTTCCAAGCTGTTTCTGTCGCCGATTGCTCTTCCTACCTCACCATCAGTTCTCCAATCCAACTGGCATTCTCCTTTCCTCCTCTGCTTTTGTTTTTTCCATTCTTCCTCCAAATTGTTTTTGAAGCCCGTCAATGTCCGCCATGCTTCACCTGCCATAACCACGCTGGCTTGAAGCGTGGCTTTGGGAGGCGCTCGCCCTCGTGTTCGGCCATTCGCCGCGCCATAAATAGCCGCTCGCTCCGTGCTGCGCTGAGGGCGATCGCGCCGCCATTATGCCGACCCAGGTTTTGCCGGCAAACAGTTCGTGCTCAGTAAATGGGCGTTGAGCTTCCCCTTTGATTAAGATTTACAAGAAGTAGACCATCCCGGGCATGGATCGCTACACTAACGAGCACACATACATTTCTACCCCCGGCACCGCGCCCTTGAAGACTCCATCTTATGTTCCGTAAACGGCGTTAAATTTTAATGCTTCGTAATTTGGAGGAATCGGGGGTCGCTCCCTCTCAACCCTGGACACGTATTCCCGTGAAATTTAGCTTGAGGACCGAGAGTCTCGTTTCCCGCTCTCTGACCCACAGTGTTGCGACGATTCGCGCCCGCCGGCTGCGAACGGCACGTGACTCGAAATGGCGGCCGCCTCGCCCACCGGACAGACAATTCTGTCTTGGACCCTCCGGAACATCGCCCGGAGCCAGTCACGGGTGGGCCTTCTCGACCTCACCACGATCGTGGCCAATCGGCCACCCGCGGGATGGGTTGTCGCCAAACTCGACCTCTAAGACCCCACGCGGATGTATAAACCGGGCGATCGCAACCTTCGCCGCAGGTCGACTCCGACACGGGCCTTAAGCGCGTCCGTCCTGCATTGCGGATAACCGACGGTGTTTATCTGTCGGCCTCGACGGTTCCAATAATTATCGGCGTATTAAGCCCACTACGAACCCTTTTACCGTGAAGCAAGATGGAGATTCAAACGAAGAGAGGAACGCAGCGAAACGGGGAACAAGTTCAACAAATGACATTTATTTACACGACACACGGAGAGCACACATATACAGCCATACAGTCAGAAATGCACATTATGAGCAAATGCAAGAAGGGAACGACAAAACCAACGATGACGCAGAGCTACTACGAATACGCGAACACTCGGCAACACTTATACAGGTTCTACTTTTAGACAGCGCCGACAAACATTTACTCAAAAGCAAAAAGAAGGCCACCCTCAAAGACAAGGGGGGCAGACGGGCCCGTGGGCCAATATGTGCGCGTACCTGAAGGAGCGGCCAGGCCCGCGAGGACCGGGGGGGGTCACCCGCGTCCTCGTGACGAGCCGCATAATGTCGCTGTGCGCGGTTTTGCCGACTCGTGCTCCTGTCGCGGTTTCGTTGCACGCTGGAGCTGCGGGTTGAACGGGGCCCCTTTGTGCACTCTCTCAGCGCGGGCGGGAAAAGGGGGGATTGTGATGCCTGGGGGAGCGGAGAATGGCTGGCTGCGTGGGTCCTGCGACGAGCGATTCCCACCGCGACCTCGTCGCCGACCGCCCGTCTTCCCTGCTCGACCCGAGCTCCTTTGGCCTCTTCCCCCAATTCTTCCTCAGCGCGACCGCAGAAAACAACTTGATGCCTTCGCCACCCGACTCGACTCCGTTCTCCAACGCCGACTTGATTGACTTGACTCCGTTCTCCAACCCGAGACTTGACTGCCTAAACTCTCGGCCCAACTTCGACTCACTGCCACACTTCTGCACGATTCGCCTTGCGCTCGTCTCTTTATAGGTTGGCAGGAGCAAACGTATGCAAAATTTCCGGATCAGGATCACCTGGGCGGCCGGAGCCACGTTCGCCCATGTCGGAGCAAAGGGCGTGAACCTCCCTGCGATCCTAGAATTTGCATTATCTCGATTTCGACACAGCTGCGCCTGGAGGCGGCAAGCTGCCCCGCGTTCCTAATGGACGGATCAGAAGTGGGCGTGTAGCATTCCTGATCCGAATTTTCCTCGGAAGGCCGCATATTCATGACTCGCGGGCTCCGGTGCGGTATCGCTGAACGAGCCGAGGACAGCCGACGCTCAGTGTTCACAGGTTGGTGCGGGAATGTTCATGGTTCCTGTGGGAAATGGCATGAATGCGTGATGTGGGAGCGAGTGTTTGACGTAAAGGGTCGGGCGTGTTGGCTTTTGTCTGAGGGTTGGAGCGTGTTTGCAGTTGGGACGATGGCTGGCGCGTGTGTTGCGGTGGTGTTGTATGATGGCGTTTGGACGTGGTGTTCAAAATAAAGAATAGAACAGAAAACGGCTATCTCAAAGCGTCCAGCCGAATGAATCACATTAAATTCCCTTTAGACAACGGGTTGGCTAACTACACATTGTACTTAAAAAAGATACCTCAACCACGGGACCTGAATGGTGGTTGCGGAATTTCCACAGCCGTAACACTATATATATATATACATAAATATTATGATTGTTTGTCGGATTGGGAGAAATATTCCAAGTGTTTGCTTGTTGATTCCATCAGGTCTAAGAGAGTGAAGAGGCTGCTGCTTGCCAATCTGAAGAATGAGGGATTTGTGGCAGAGGGTTAGAGTAATCACAATAGATAAAGAGGATTTTCCAGTCAGAGATCATTTATATAGATGAGGAACGAGTAGGGTCCAGGAACATGCCTTGGGCACTCCACCTTGACAGGAGAGGAGTGAAAGGGTTCTTTTGAGAGCAACATGTTGGTTCGATTGTAAAGTAAGTCACAACCAAACATTTGGAGTTGCCTTGGGCTATCGGCAGTGTTGGAGAGCAAGGCAGGGTTGTCAGACTATTGAACGTTTGGAACATATCCAGAGAGACGGCCTTGATCTCATGTCTTGAAGCAGCTATGTCCAACGTAGAGTGACCTGGTCTGAAATCCGAATTGATTATAATCTAGATGGAGGCCGTTGAAGAAAAAGGAGCTGTTGATGATGGATTCCGAGACCTGCTGGTGATTCCAAGGAAGCTGATTAACGTATAGTTTAAAGGATCTCTCTCTGGGCATCATGCGGACGCACCCGTGCCCACTACGCTATCCCGGCCCCCCATGGGCCCTTGGCCTACCGCGGCCAACCAGCCCGGTGCCCGGGGTACCCACTCAGCGATACTCACCTTTCACAGCCATGCTCCCAGCCCGTCAACAGG
>CM068959.1:122416551-122438640 GCA_035128595.1 Eptatretus atami | reverse complement strand
ATTCAGTCTTAAAAAAAAACAACAGCAAAAAAAATACCTTTTACCTCACGTTGCTACCGCCACGTGCACACCGCCGTGACTTCCTGCTTACAACTTTCTTCCTCCTCCTCGTCGATCTACCATCTACTACTTACCAAACCCACATTCACCAAGACAGCCTTCACTGATTTTGTTTTTCTTCTTCAATCCTTTCCCTTCACCTAATCGTTCATCTTTCCTAAAAAAAAAAACTAAATGCAATATAATATATATTTCCTGTAACCTCTCACTTACACCTTCTGTAACCACGTTTCTCGACCCCCTCTCTCTTCCTGTAACTTATCGTCGAACCACAGTCCTCTCTCGCGTTTGCCGATCCAAATCATCTCTCTTCGGAGATCATTTTTCACTACTCTTCTTCTTCAAAAGACTGTTTTCAATTTGACCTTTCCTTCATCCCATGAATAAAATGTCCCACTGTTACGTTTCTTTTCTCCATTCTCTTAATTCTCCTTCATTGCATCCCTCATGTATTGTCTTTTATCGCATCTCTGGCTTAAAATGTTTAAAATCCCAGTTTGTAATACATGTGCGTGTTCCATCAATCGTCCTTTTTTCCATTTTTAGTGCCAATTCACCCCACCTCCTTAAATCTACCTCCTCCTAACCCCTCACCTGTTATCCCCTCTCTTTACACCTCCCATCTTGCCCCTCATCCTACCTCCGCTCTTGGCACCTCTTCCCTGTCTTCTGCTTTAGTATCAGCTCCTCCTCCGTTGTCCCAAAGTGTGTGGTGTTCTAACATCTGTGAGCTCCATTCTAACCTAACAGATAACTCATTCTCTCAATCAGTACACTCCTCGTCACCACAAACATGCTTTTTCCTTCCTCTCAGCACACCTCCCCCTCTTCCCAACCCCTCAAGTATTGTACCTCCACCTGCCTGCTCCATCCTTCACCGTACCACTGCCAAGTCTCATCCTTCCCCTCTCCCCACCTCTCCCATTGCCCTCCTGTACCTTGGTCGTGCATGCTCTCATCATCTCCCCTCCCTCTCAAAGCGTCCCTCTCAATCCTCCCTCGCAAAGCAACCTTCACACTCTTCCCCCTCCCAGCTTCCCTCCCACCCTTCTCATCAACCTCTCCCCCATCACCCTTCTTTCCTCAAACTCCCCCTCCACCGCTATCTCATCAACTTCCCCTCACCCTTCTCCATTCCACTTCTCCCCCGCTCACCTTTCTCCATGAACCTCTCCCCCCTCACCCTTCCCAGCAACCTCCCCTCACCCTTCTCCATCAACTCTCCCCTTCACCCTTCGTCCATCAACTCTCCCCCTCACCTTCTCCCTCACTCTCCCCCCTCACCCTTCTTCCTCACTCCCCCTTCACATCTCCCTCACTTCCCCTCAACCCTTCTCCGTTCAATTCACCCTTCTTCCCTCCATCTTTCCCCTCACTTCCCCTTCCCAAAATTGCCCCCCGATCAGTCCACCAAAACTCCTCTTTCCCCCACACCTCTTCTTCCACTTCATCACGTTCCACCTCCTCAATCTTCAACTGCCCTCTGCCCCCTCTCTATTACTCCCCTACCAATGAACCCATACCCGAGCTTTCTCTCCTCATTTGGTCTCTCCCAAGCTTCTGCAATCAACTACTTTCAACAACTCTCCTCAGTCCCCTCCTCCCTCGTCCTACCTCCCTCCCCCTCCCCTCCCCTGCACCAAACTCCTCCGCTCCCTTTTCCTTAAGTGTGACCTCAAATCCGAGGCCTTCCTCAACCCTGATAGATCTTTCCATTACAGTTTGCCACTGACAAACCAGACGATATCTGCTTACAAACTTTCCTTTCAGACGTCTCTGATCCCTTTATGGATCTCTCCCCTGGTTTTAAAGAAACTCCCTTTTCCTCCCGGGTTTTTAGGACAGACCTGAACTCGTCCTGGTGGTGGAGTTGCTCTCTTCATCAAAGACTCTATTCCTCACTCACCATGCACTGTCCTCTCTCCCCCACACCCCCAGGAATACCTCTGGCTACAGCTTCCCCTCCACTCCCACTTCATGTTTATATGTGTGTTGTACCGTCCACCAAACGGTGATGACTCCATTTACATCTCGTTCTTCAAAAACGTGCACCAACTTCTATCCTCTCATCCCAACTCTCTCTTCCTCATATGTGGTGACTTCAACTGTCGTCATGCCAGTTGGCTGTGTGTGGGTACCTCTCATACCTGCCGTGGAACTTCAGCGAAAGACTTCTGCGATTCATTGGGACTGACGCAATCTGTCAACTTCCCGTCCCGGATCTCAACCAATGGTGCTCCATCTCTTCCGGATATGCTTTCGACCAATTTCCCTGAAAATATATGTTGTTCTTCCTCCGCCCCAATCGGTTCATCTGACAACATGCTTGTCAAAGTAGACATCTCTCTGGCTGTTATGACAACCACCTCAGTGCCGTCAAATCTGGCATTTCACTCAGACCAACTGGCAGGGACTTCAAGCAGCCATCAAACTTCTATACTGGTCTCCATCTCTACTTCCTCTGACATAAACTCGTCCTGGGAATTCTTTCAAAGAAACTTGCTCTCTCTCAAGCACAGATTTATCCTGTCTCGTCCTCAGTTGTCAAACCCTTCCTCCTGCCCATGGTACACCGCTTGTGTACCATGGGCAGGTACCATGGGCCATGGGCTTGTGTACCTTCCTCCTGCCCAGCTTGTGGCAAGGCAGTTGTCCTGAAACAACTTGCCTTCGCCTCATGGAAGGCTAATCCTCCTGAAGGCAATCTCAGTTCTTTCCACAAAACTCTTAACAAGTCTATCCTCAGGAGATCCAAAAAACGACATCTTTCTCATCTCAAGTCTGAACTCTCAAACCTGTCTCCCTCCTCCAAATCCTGGTGGCATCAAGTTAAGTCTGTTTCTGGTGTATCTTCCCCCTCCATCCCCTCTCTTACCTCAAATGGCCACACAGCTGACACTGCACGTGCAAAGGCTGAATGCCTAAACTCCGTGTTTGCTTCTAAATCGTGTGTCCCAAACCTATCGCTTTCTGTATCCACCTTACCCAGTCGCACCCAGCTGTTCCTGGATTGTGTGTCCTTTTCTCCTGACAAGGTGGAGCATTTGCCGTCAAACCTCGACTCAGATTCTGCAACGGGTCCAGACAGTGTCAGCCCTCATGTCCTAAAAACCTGCTTTGCTGCTCTTGCTCACCCTCTCTCTGCTCTATTCACCCTCTCATTTGCTCAAGGTCAACTGCCATCTGCTTGGAAATCAGCAAACATTACCGCTCTGCATAAAAAAGATGCAAAAACAGATCCCTGCAACTATCGACCAATCAGCCTTCTCCCGTTCATCAGCAAGATTATTGAATCCATCATCGCTTCAGACATTAAATCCTTCCACTTCTCCAATGGCTTGATTTCCGATCATCAATTTGGATTCAGACCAGGTCACTCAACCCTGGACATGCTACTTCTGCCTTACCAACAATGGATGGAGATCCTCGATGCCAGACATGAAATCAGAGCCATATCCCTAGACATGTTGCATCCCTTTGACACAGTCTGGCACCCTGCCCTGCTCACCAAATTCTCTTCCTATGGTATCCACGTGTGGCCCTAACTGGAGTTTTCTTTCATCCCCTTCTTCCCTGTCTCTAGCGGGGTCTCGCTGAGTGGAGGCGGCCAATGGGCCACCGTTGGCCGTCGTTGTGGTTGCGGCCGGATTTGATCCGGCATCTCCAGGAGGATGGTGGATGGCGCCGGCATTGATCGCCTGGGGCATGGCCAGCGCGGGCCCTGGCATGTACGGCGGAAACGTGTGAACCGCAGCGCGCGCTGCTTCTGGCACTCGCTCCCAATACCTGACTGCCTTTCATGTCCAGGCGTGGCTTTCTCAAGTGGGCCCTGTTCTTTTTCTGGTTTTCATCAATGATCTCTCCGACTCTCTGGAGAATCCTCTTTATCTATTTGCTGATGACTCCACCCTCTGCCGTACCATCTGTCAACCCTCTGATCAGCAGGCAGCAGCCTTTTCACTCTCTGCAGATCTGGATAAAATCATAAAATCCAACACATGGAACATGTCTTTCAATCCTGACAAATCTCACACTTACTATGTCTCTCTGATAAGACTGTCGGACCCCCCCCCCCCATCCCCCCATCGACTTTCTCAACAATCCTCTTGAAGAAGTCCTTTCATTAAAGCTTTTGGGTCTCACAATCTGCCATGATATTTCCCAGGAAAGCCACATTTCCAACCTGGCCTCCAAAGCCAGGTTGCCGACTGGGCATCCTCCGTCGTGCAAAGTCCTCCTTGGCACACCTGAACTCCTGACCACATACAAAGCTTCTGCGCAACCTGATGAGTACTGCTCTCCCCTTTGGGCTGGTGCTCCCACCTCTCACCTTTTTCGGCTTCACGCTGTGGAAACCAAGGCATTTAGGATCATTGGTATCTGTCGCGATGAGGCTGAGTCTTTGGGTCTCTCACTCTCACCGCAGGCAGGTCGGTGGTCTTTCAGTCTTCTACCGTCTCCTCTCCGGCTACGCCTCCCCCACCCCTGCTCTGTCCGAGATTTCCGCCGATATTTCCGCAGGGCGCTCAAGGTCCTCCAGCAAACCCCTTCTGGTAAAACTTTCAAAATCAAGACACTGCTCACCTTCACTCTTTCATTCCTCTTTTTTCCTCAACTTTGGAACAAACTCCCACACTCATCAATCCCACTTTTCCAGGTCTTCAAAACAGCTGTTCACCATCATCTCTTATCTTCCCCCATCCAAAACCACAATCATTTCTACCCCCGCATCCACCCCAAACCCCACCTCCTTCAATTCCCTGCTTTCCTTAGGCCTAGGTCACATTTGCTCTACGGCGAGGATTCGCGGCCGTACGCCCTCTGAATTGACAGAAACGTGCGGCGCCGCAGAGAAACTGAGGTGGCCTCAGGGAGGCCCTACGCCGTTTGGCTATATTTACAGGCCGTAGGGGCGCCGTGAAATATAGCGCAGAGTTATAACTTTTTTTCATTTCTACTTTCGCGCTGTAGCAATTCGACAACCAAGCTATGACGTAGATGTGTTCCACGTCGACCATACGTAGGGCGTACAGTGGGCTTGCGTTATTCGTGCGGCTGCCGTTAGCTCTTCTCAATTAAAATGAATTTCCCAACCCCCAAAAATTACGGCGGCCGCACTATTTCCACGGTCGCCGTACAGTGGCCTTGCGGTCTGTGTGACTACCTGCGGGCAACGCAGGGTCGACGCACGGTTCCCTACGCCCGCCGTGCACCTACGTAGCTCCATGGCAGTCTGCGTCCACCGTGCGCTACCGCTAGAGATCGGAGTATAAGGTTTGCCTATACACAGTGGTGGCCCCAGAATCCCAATTTAATTCGTTCCAGGAGGCTGTTCGGATTGCAAAAAGTTCGGATTCCAAAAATATTTTCCCAATAAGAAATAATGGAGTGAATTAATCCGTTCGTGGACCCAAAAAAACCACTTTCAAGACACTTTAAACTGAAATTCCCCATGTTTAAGGTAAAATAAGATGAGTAAATGACCTTCGGTGGCGGTGTATTGTATGTAAACTGGTACAATCACCACATCCAAAGGTCCACACAGGCTTGAGCTCCGTCCTGGGGTCCGATCGCTCGCACTCTGCGAGAGCGCTGCCCCCAGGGCAGCTTATCAAACATGATGCCCGCAGAACCACAATCACTTTCATCAAACGCATCGGGTGACGTAATCATGGATATTCCAATTACAACTGGTTTTGCTGTGAAATTCAATCCTTGCCCGACAGTCCGTCACACCACGTGATCGGATTGCTTTTTTGTTTATTAATTAAAACACAAGATGATTAAAAAAACAAACATCACAAATGAAGGTGAAAACACGAGGTAAAGCCTAAGTCACATGGCTCGGCGGCCGGAGGTCTACAAAATGTACGGGCACTAGCAATTATAAAGCGGCCGCAGTATTTCCACGGTCACACAATGTAGCAGTCACACATGTTTTATTTTTCGGGGAGCTGCACGGCGTATTTATAAATTGTGGAGACCGAAAACGTGGGGGTGCCGTACGGTCTTTGATTTGATGTCGCTCGGTGACCTTAGGGCGTTCCTGTCAGCGGCCATAGAATTTTCAAGGCAGACGCAAGGTGCCGCAAGCACAAGGCGACCGCAAGGCGACCGCAGGGGGACCCTAAGCCGAACGTGCGGCCAGACGGACGGTAACGAATGGGTTAATTTATTTTTTTTTTATTTTTTTTTTACCTCTTCTTTTGTTTCGGCTTGTCGAATTTCTACGGCGAACGTAGAAATGAATAAAGTTATAACTCCGCGTTATAATCCACCGGCGACCTTACGGCCTGTAAAATATAGCCATACGGCGTAGGGCCACCCTGAGGCCACCTCAGTTTCTCTGCGGCCGCGCATGTTTCTGTCAATTCAGAGGGCGTACGGCCGCCGTATCCTCGCCGTAGAGCAAATGTGACTGAGGCCTAAAGTATCGATCGACACACGAGAGATGCTTTCACGAGGACTTCCACCGACGAACTGAATGAACAAGCGCGAATGCGGCTCGAACAGGTGGGGGAGACACGTGAACAAACATGAACGCCACGTTGTGTTCGGTTTTTTAAAATGTATTAGGTTTTTGGGCAAAATTTTCTCGAAAAAATTGTTCAGATTCCAATTGTTCAAACAATGGGGCGTTCGGATTCTGGGGCACCACGGTAATTATATGTATAGTATATTCAGTTATATAACTGTAATTTTTATTTCAGTAAAAAAAAAGAACTGGTATATATTACCCACTCGTTACCGTCCGTCTGGCCGCACGTTCACCTTAGGGCCCCCTGCGGTTGCCTTGCGGGCACCTTGCGTCTGCCTTGAAAATTCTATGGCCACCTCAGGAACGCCCTAAGGTCACCGTGCGACATCAAATCAAAACCGTACGGCACCACCACGTTTTTGGTCTCCACGATTTCTAAATACGCTGTGCGGCTACCCGAAAAATAAACATATGGGACTGCTACATTGTGTGACCGTGGAATACTGCGCCGCCGTATAATGCTAGTGGCCGCAGATTTTGGAGACCCCATGGCCGCCGTGAAAATGTGACCTAGGCCTTAATGAAAGTCCCTGTTGTGTAAGGACTCAACTTCCCTGTGGTGTGCATCTTGTCTACCCTGTGTACCCTGCCCGTCCTCTCCCTTCCACAGATCTCCCATGTCTCTGTTCCACACTTTTTTCCTTCCCTCTCGAGCCCTCTTTGTCCCCTGCCTCCTTGTTGTGTTGTTTCTGTGTTTTAGCTCTCATACGAGCCTCGACAATGTATATACAAAAAAAAAAAAATTGCGTCAGTAAAACGCTGCATAGACTTTTTATTTTGGAACTAGCAAATACAACCCGTTGCTTTGCTGATGGGCTATTAAGGGTGGAAGAGATTGTGGAGGATGGAGGAGGAGGAGAGAGGGGAGAGGAGGAGGAGGGAGGAGAGAGAGTGGGGAGAAGGAGGAAAGGAGGAGGAGGAGGAGGAGGGAGGAGAGGGAGAGAGAGTAGAGAGGAGAGGTAGGGGAGTGAGAGGGTAGGAGAGGAGGAGGGGGAGGAGGAGAGAGGAGGTAGGAGGAGGGAGGAGAGAAGAGTAAGGAGGGAGGGAGAGTGGGGGGGAGGAGAGTAGGAGGAGGACGGAGAAAGAGGAGGGAGATAGGAGAGGGGGAGAGGGGGAGGAGGGAAGTAGGAGAGTAGGAGAGAGAGAAGAGAAGAGAGGAGAGAGAGAGAGAGAGAGAGAGAGAGGAGAGAGAGAGAGGAGGGAATTCTGGCACATGTGATGTCCAATTTAAGGTTCATTCGAGAGACAGTAGACACAGAGAGGTGTGGGAGAGCTGGGAGGGGGGTGGGGGGTGGGGGGTCACCCTGCTTGTGAACCACCGGGATTACAGTTTAGAGCTGGGTCGGGATTCGAAACCAGGCTTGACGACTTAGAACGAGCATGCATACCTCTTGGCTATCCTGCCGTGATGTGGCGATTCATTGCTTTGCAACAACTGTAAACATTTTTTATTCATTGTAATCATCTAATTTATTTTGCCTTCCTAACTCGGAGATGTGCGCTGTGGTATTGCCAAGTTGAAGGGCGCTCCAAGCAAGCACTCCAATGAAACGGTGTGAGAAACTTTTGAAACTCAACGTTAAATTTGTTTTTATATCTATCATGTGGATATATCTTATATATATATATATATATATATATTAATATATATATATAATATATATATATATATATATATATATATATCTATTGTGGAAGTGACGGGTTGTATAATCAAAGAAGGTCATCCAAAAAGTGGAAACGTTGAAATAAAATTTCACTTTTTCAGCAAGTGTGGCACTGCCCAAGGGACCACATATCAACACAGTGCCAAACACAGGCGAGTAGGGCCTGAACTTTGTTCAAGTCAATCAACATATTCAGTGACAGTGTGAATGCTTTTAGCATGTGTGGCCATGGCTTGGAAACGAACAACCAAGCATCTTGTATAGCGCTCGCCAAGTGCCTAAGCACTCCAATGAAATGGTTGATAAGGAACTGCTGAGTTGGCAAGCGATTAGCGATCACCGATTGGTCTTATAAATACCATGCACCTGGAGTCACCAAGAATATCGAGCAATGACTGAATTGGATAAATTAACACTTTTTTTTTTTGCAGTCGGAACTGCTGCTGAGGTCAACTAAAAGTTTACATTTTGAAATTCAGCTCAGATTTACAGATTCTAGAGATTATGGCATGTGTGGCAATGAAGTAAAGCCATAAATGCTGGCATCTCTGGGCATTTATATGCATTGCAATGTATCCAGCAATTCGTAAGTATGATGATTCGATGATGTGAGTGCGGAAAATGGAAAAAAGAAACTTTATCGTTAAGAAACCATTGCGGCCTATTCCAAGTTAAGGCATTGTTGAGCAGGCTAAAAAAAAGGCAAATTGAGACCCCAGCGAGGGGACCAAAGATGACACACCTTGTTGAAAGATAATTAAGTAAGGCCGTTAATTATCTTCAAAAGCAGTGTTTACATTAACCCAAACACCAAATTTTCATTCATGCACTACCTTGGAGTTCTCTTCATATGCTTGCAAAGTTTGGGGCCATGAGGTTTCATGGTTTTGGAGTTGTGGAGGAGATGGGACTGATGGACACACACACACACACACACACACACACACACACACACTCAGACATTTATTAGTATAGATTGAGTTTTAGTTTTGTACTTTGTTTGAATTTTGTAATTTTATTTCAGAAAATGGAGCATCAAAGTTTGAGGAGGGTTAGTATAATAAACACTAATTATACCTTGGTTCATGTTGCTTCCTGCACCAGCGGTGGGTTCAGTGTTTTAGTTGTGGCAGCATTTTGGGGAGTCCATTGTCTTTAACTGTTACACAAACACATGCACTGTTGTTGCTTGTTCTGGACTGTAATAGCAGTCTTGGCTTGTTTTGGTCTTTTTATCCTTTATCTTTTATATTTCTATATTTACTTTGGCATTCTTGGTGCTTTCACTCTCTTCGGCAGGTGGACATGTATGCTGGTGCCGTGTTCATCCAGCAGGCGCTGCGCTGGAGTCTCTACCCCAGTGTTTGTGTCCTGCTCGCTGTCACGGTTGTGTACACCGTAGGAGGTGATAGTTAATTAATGTTGTTTTCGAACTGAGTTTCACTTTATTTTATTTTATTTATTGAATTGTCATTTTATTTTATTGACAGTGCCCCACCAGGGAGACATTTTGTAAAGGTTGATTGAGTGATGTTGCTGATCCCATTCTCAATGGTTCAGTTAAAAAAAAAAAAAATTCCCGTTCACTCCACTCAACTCGAACGCTTTGTTTTTGAATTGATTAATTAGAGCTTTTCAATTGTCTGTAAACATTGGTGGGGGGGGGGGGGTTGGTTTTTTTAAAACCTTGGGTGCAATAAAAACTTATTTTTCTGTATTTATTTTCCAAAAGCAATGGAATGGGCACATAAATCTTCAAGGTCATCCAATTCAAATCACAGGATGTATTGTTTCACATCTTCAGTTTAGGTTTTGAAAATAGTCCATCAAATGATCTCCCTCAAAAATTGAAAAGCCTTATGTCAGCACTTGTGTAAACCACACATCACACTTTTTTTGTACAATAAATAGGTTTAGAATGAAGCTGCGGTGGATTATCTGAGACTCAAAACCTCCTGTTCTCCTTATGAGCAAAACGACTCTTTCAGAGCCAGTCGACAATATGCTCATTATCCTTAAAAATCAAAATGTGACTGTCTTGCTCTTCCTTCTGTCACCTGCTGGTGTCTGGGTAAACTGCAGCGTCTGCTTTTCTCGCATGCAGCGTGTGGTTTAAGGTTTACATTATTGCTCGAGAGTGTGGTTGTTCAGCTGCTGCAGTGCCTCCTGTAGGTTAGGGCAGGAATTTTATTGAATTTGGCCAGGATGCTAACTCCCCTACTCTTCTACAAAAGACGGTGGATCTTTAATGGATCCCCAGCTTAATGGCCATACAAAACAAAGGATGACTATTTGTGATGCAATATGGTCTGCCTGTGAAGCACCAATCGCTTTATTATCTGGCTGAAAATCAAACCCAGACCTGACAGATCAAAGGTAAGTGTGCTCTTTCTGCGCTTTCCTGTCATGACAACTGAAGCTTATTTGGATGCAACTCAAGGTCCTTTGTAAATTTTCTTCTGATGGATTCCTTGTTCACACAAAATGCAGACGAGTGGTCAGCATACGGACATACCAGGGCTCCTCGTCATCACTGCATACATATTTTCAGTTTCTTCTGCTGTTTTGATAGTGCATCAGAACCATACCTTCACCTGGATTGTTTTTCTCCTAACGACTGATAGTATTTTGCAGACGGAGCTTTATTATTAATAGAATTGACATTTGAACACATTTTGATCTTGAACGACTGTGCCAATTGCAAAGAAAAGCTCCACAACACCAGACTTTTCTCTGGTAGCCCAACAATCCACATTTTCACAATCTTGCACTCTAATCTGAAAAGATAGAAATGAATAACATCAGGTCTATGCATTAACATCACGGTAGTGAAACATTTTCACAGCTTCAATGGTTGTGTCACACAGTTATACATTTGCACAGCATTTAATTATGACAATGTTCAACTCATTGTTTATGCATCTTTCTGAGTAAAATGCAAACTATTCATCATGTGACATCACACCAACTCTGGAAATTTTGGCCCATCAGCCACTGCTTGCAGAGGGAGCAATCCTGCTTGTTTAATTTCCTGTCTGTTTTTTTTTCTCCACCAAGCAGAGTAGGAAAACAAATTGTACTTCAACGAATCCTTTTTTGGCACTTTATTAATCAACAGGTGCATTGGTATGTTTTTCTCCATTTTTAATTTTTTTTAATACACCCATCGTTATGGGTTTCCTTGATGGTTTGGGAGATTTCATTTTGCTTTTGCACACATCTTGCATATGATATTTATGAAAGCACCCTATTACATAGGTTGGGGCCATATGACTTTGCCCTCTCCACCAAATAGATGTGTCAATTGCAGAGAGGCAGTCACTAGGGTTTTACTGCTAATGTTTAGTATGTTTTTATTAATGTTGGAAAAAATGCTTTGGAGAGGGAATTCCAATGACAGTTTAAAAGTAAAGCTGTTGATTTGAGCACATTTCAACTGATTTAAAGGCTTTTTTTTTTCTTCTGACATTGCAGCCAACATAACCATTCCATGCCAGATTTAGAAATGATGGAATGCAGATTTATAAACAAATGTCCTGCCAACTTGTAAAATGGGTACAACTCGTTTTTTTTAGTGAGCCCACGATCTTGCACTTTGAGCCTGTGTTTCCTATTGAAAACATGAGTGCTTTTGTAAATGTCTTGATGCGTGCAAAGCAATTCCAAATGTACTGTCTGTTCACAATTCATGTCGTCGTGTGTTTAATGGTTTGAATTTCTGTAGTTGAGACAGTTCGGCTACCTTTAGAGTTGCAACACAAGCCATACTGTTAGTAAGACATGCGAAACCTTGTTAATGTTTGCTGAATGCTTTCTGATCTCGCTGCAGGAGAAAACTCATCAGAAGCACGCACCGCAGCGTTTGCCCCCGGGGTATCCCTTTTTCCCCCTCTTGCATTGTTTAAATATTATTGAACAGGCATGTTTATTAGAGCTTCTCTAATAGCGACCAAGCTCGACTTTGCTGCATCGTCCATGAATTTTGCTGTATTTGTTGCTGCTATATATATTTTTCTACATATATATATATATATTTATATATATGTATATATATATATATTTTTTTCGTTTAAAAAAAAAAATTTGTTGGTTTCATTATAAATGTTCAAGAAGCATTTCGTTTCTCCTTATTCTACTGCACAATCTGGCTTTCCTTTCTGCACCTTCTCCCTTCTATTAGCACTTGAACTTTGTTAAATCTCTATGGTGGACATTCGTCATTTGTTTTGAGGTTTATTATTGTTTCAGAATACAGAATTTGCATTGTAATTAAAGTCAATACAATTTCCCAGATTACTTCTCCTGACCCCCTTTGTTACCAGACTTGAAAGTAAATTCACCTTTTTCCAAGTGGAATTCATACATTCCTTTAATATGCAACTTATCTTTAATAATAATAATAAATATGACGAGAGGCCCATACTCTACAGACCTCTGAGATGTCACAATTATAGTCAATAAATATATCTCAGCTAGAACCAATCTTGTATGTATCACCACAATGATGCAAGATACTCAACTGAAGGTTCAGTAATTTTGAACAATGGCCAGAATGTCTGCGATAACTCCACATTTCTTTGCGAAAAACACCGTGGGATTTTTAACATCCACCAACTAATGCTGGCAGACAAATACCCAGTTTAACGTCCATCCGAGGGATGGCGCATTCATTGATAAATCGCCCTGTCTGTGAGAAAACAGGAGGACCGTTTATACTTTATAGGATGCTCAGGTTTTGAACCCAGGTTAAACGACTCAGAGGCGAGTGTGCATACCCGTAGGCTGTCCTGGCGGACCCTTGCTCATCTTTACAAAAGGCTTTAATCACAATTTTTATCTAAACTTGTTCTGCACCTTTTTGTTTTTGCAGTGTAAAGGAGTTGAGGTTTGTGAACATATAAATGTGTTCCTGAAAAGTCCCAAAGCTTGCTTTTTTTTTTTAAAAAATAAATGTTAACACTGGTTAATACGGTAAATAATTATCGAATGCTGCATTTTTGTCTTAATCTATTTATTTCATTCATTTATAAAGTACTGACCACATCATGGTGCATGATATAATTAAGACAAACAATTGTGAGATTGCTCCATTGAATGTGAAAACCAAACAACAAAAACAAAATTGTAGCCTTCTCTTTGAATTATTTTAACAAGCAGTTTGAGGTTGAGAAAAAATAGATATTTGTTGAGATTGCTGTTGTTTTGTTTCAATTTGAAGTCTGTTGCATTAAACACTTAAAACTACATTTGTAATTGTTGATGTTGAACCAAGTTTTCTGCACTAAGATTGTCACGTTTCTTGATCCCACGTTGAGACTTGAAATATCATCCGTTCTTGTTCTCCACACTGGTGGCCAGTTGGTCACTGTTGAATCTGTAGGGTGGGATGAATGATTGGAGGTGATTACGATGCGGTAGGATACTGTAGAGGAATTAGCAAACAAAGCTGCATGAGGGTTAAGAATGTGTGATGGGGAGAGGAGGATAATAATTATTTCTTTGGCTGTGCAACCTTCAACATAAAGTAGTAGAAACTCTTCCCTGGATTGTTTTATTTTTATTTTATTATATACTCTACCGATCAAAAGTTTTAGAACACCCCCATTTTTCCAGTTTTTACTGAAATTTAAGCAGTTTAATGTTTCAATGTACTCTGAAATTAAAGCATAGAACAAATAAACAATTGCAGATAAAAAAGAAATCATGGAATAGTTTTGTTGAACAAAATTTAATCTAAATTTTTGACTCATCAAAGTGGCCACCTTTTGTAAATATAACAGCCGAACATACTCGTGGCATTCTTTCTACAATGGAAATCAAATATTGTTTGGAAAGTTCTTCCCAACACTGTTGCAGAAGTTCCCACAAATGTGTTGCACTTGTAGGTTGCTTTGCTTTCACCCTTCTGTCCAGTTCATCCCAAACCAGCTCGATGGGGTTTAACTCTGGAGACTGTGCTGGCCATTCCATGATTTGAAGCCTACCGTCTTGTTCTTTTCTTCTAAGTAGTTCTGACATAGCCTGGAGGTATGTTTTGGGTCGTTATCTTGCTGTAGGATGAACCCCTGACCAACTAGGCTTAGTAGACCAGAGGGTATTGCATGGCGCTGCAAAATGCTGTGGTAGTCCTTTTGGTTCAGGGTGCCAGTCACTCTGTGCAAGTCGCCGACTCTGGATCCAGCAAAAGAGCCCCAGATCATCACGCTTCCTCCTCCAGTTTGCAGTTGGTGTCACACACTGAGGAAACATCCTTTCGCCTACTCGACGGCGTACAAAAATCCTGTGTGATGAACCGAAGATATCATATTTTGATTCATCGGTCCATAACCCCTCCTTCCAGTTTTCAGTAGTCCACTGGCGGTGCTTCATGGCCCAGGCAAGTCTCTTTTCTTATTTTGCCATCTTAGCAATGGCTTTCTTACTGCCACTCGACCTGTCAAACCTGCAGCTCGAAGTCTTCTCTTCACAGTTGAAACTGAGACTTCCTTACTTCGATCAGTGTTAAACTGTGCTTGAAGCTGCTGTCCTGTGAGCCGCCTATCACGCAAGCTGTTGACTCTCAGAAACTTGTCTTCTGATTGTGTTGTGGCTTTGGGTCTGCAAGACCTCTTCCTGCCAGAGTTTCCTCCAGTTTCCAAGTGCCTTTTGATGGTGTAGGAAACTGTACTCACTGACACCTTGGCTTACTTTGCAATCTCTCTAAAGAAAGACCTACACTTTTATGGGTTATAATGGTCTGTCTGTCTTGCTTTGTTAATTGCCTTTTTCTCATCATTATGATAGCATATACTACTTCCTGCAGTGCAATATTGTCCAAATAATGCTTCAGAGGGTGTGGCAACACAGTCCGTTCCAACACTGCTTTTATACAGACAGAGGTTTGTAACTAATCAACAAAAGTTGGGACACCTGTAGGAATTGTTTGCATCAACTTTCAAGGCTTAATTTACCTCCATTGCTGCAGAACAGCTGCAGTTGCTAACCCATTATTTGTTCCCTGAAAAGAGCCTTTTTAACAACTCTGAAATTTACATTATTTTTCAGTTTTTGGTAACCTAAACTTTTTTTTTTAACCTCTGGCAGTTGACTGCTAAGTTTGTACCATTTCAGGTTATTCACTGGACTTGAACTGCTTAAATTTCAGTGAAAACTGAAAAATGGGGGTGTCTAAAACTTTTGACCGGTAGAGTATATTTCTTCAAACAACCCATTCTTTGCCCCTTTTTGTTTATTACCTCCACCACCGAAGGTGGAAGGAGGTTATGTTTTCACACCTGTCTGTATTTGTTTGTCTGTTTGTGTGCAGGATATCTTAAAAAGTTCTGGTCGGATTTGGGTGAAATTTGGCAGGCAGGTTGGTTGTGTGACAAGGATGAACTGATTAGATTTTGGTGAAGATCTTGATACGGATCCGGCTACTCGAATTTTTTAAGTGATTCTTCACCATTGAGAGATAGGGCTAAACCGATAGATAGTACGATATCTCAAAAAGTTGTGAATGGATTCGTACAAAACTTGGTGGACACTTTGGGTGTGTGACGAGGAAGAATTGACTCAATTTTTGTGAAGATCCGAATCCAGATCTGGATACGAGAACTTTTTCAATTTCCAAAGTGATTCTTCAACATTGAGAGATAAGGCCAAAAACGATATCGTTCTGTACAGCATGATATTTCAAAAATGTTTTGGGCCCAATATGTTCTCATGGATCAGGCATTGTCTGGCGGAGGTATGCGCTCTACCAAGTGTCCTAGTTTTTTTTCTAATGTTTTTGGTTTTGTTATCAATTTAGTCACAATTACGGGTCCTTGTATTTTGCAGCTTCCAATCTCTTTTCTTTCAAGTGTTTTCGTAAATTTCATTTAATATAGCATCTATCAATTAATAAAATGTAAATGGAGTAATGGAAGAATTGCAATCTTTATTATGTTCTTCCACTTGCTGGTGGTACTTGCGAATATTTTTTTTTTCTGCCAGCAGGTCCTTCGCTCGTCTCTCATGGGTTAATCTTCCCATTGAATGGATCTTCTGGATGCTGTTCTGCCCTCTAGCTTGTCTTAGGCCTCACACGTGGTGCCGGGGTGGGGTTTTGAAATTTGATTTTAGAATTTGAGTTTGAAGAAAAACTTTAGGCAATTCGTAAACGGCATAAAGATTTGCTCTTATCGGAAGCAGAGGTCATTCCTTTGTGTGACAGTTTCGTGTTATATGAACGCAAATGGCCTGTTTAAATCACAGATGGTAGTTGCGTTTATCGGTTGAGAATTCGCACATCTCTAGGTAAATTTAATTTTCATCATATACAAGCAAACTGCCTGAAAACTTTTCTTTTACCAAGTTGCTGAGAGTGGGGCCAATCGTCATTTTCTCCTTTTCTTTTTGTTTTTTAAATCGTTTCGCAACGCGTTTCGAACTTTGCCTCAATTGTGGAGGCACTGCACTTTTACTTGTTGTGCAAAGCTACTGGACATTGAATTCTGACATCTAATTCTGAAGGCATGTTGTTACTCTATAACTGTCCTATTCCATATTTCTTCATCCTTTCGCTTGCAAACTTTCGGCAAAGATTTTTTTTTTCCTTCCTCAATGTTGATAAATGTCATTAAGGCTTTGCTTTATATAGTTCATGTAACGTAACAACCAATTTGTTTAACGATAGTGCTTCATTCCTGAGATGTGTTTTTAACTTTTCTCACCCTGCATTCCAGGTGGTCTGGCTGCTGTCATTTACACCGATGCTTTGCAGACTGTTATCATGTTTTGTGGTGCACTTGTGCTCATGACAATCAGTGAGTGTTTGCATACTTTGTTAAACTTTGGTATTGTAAATGTTTCATCTTACATGTGCTACCAACCATTTTGTACTATGCTTGTAAATTAAACTGCAACACAACTTTGCACTTAATGTGCAAAGCTGGAAATAGGCCTTTGCATATATGCATTTCATTTACAGTATTTATTTGACTCTAAAAGGACCAATGCAAAAAGGCAATTCTGCATATGGCTTGTAAAAGCAAGGTGTCCCATCCCAGAGGGGTCATTCCATATCAAATTGACCATCGAACCTTCGAGTGCTTTGTACCATATTGCAAAATGTTGTCATTTACCTGCTATATCAAGTTGAGGTTATAGCATCAAGTTTTATAAAAGTGGTTCAAATCATGCTGGCTGACCAATCAACTGTCTTCTCTTATTATGGAAAGTTGGTCTTTGTGAATACTGGTGTAGATCTGTCAGCAGACAGGTGGAACAATGGATTGAATCATTAGGCTTTTTTGCGCTGATGAAGGATTAGCACCTCAAATCTTCAGCTTCTCCTTGGTTTACCTCATTGGTTAGCATACTCACCAGACCCCGATCAACGTTCTGTTGATTCGATCACTTGTATTCTCTCACCTGGTCGCCTTTTTAGTAAAACTGTTGAGATTCTCTATTTTGATCAGTAAAATTCTTCCAGAGAACCCACTCTCACAAAAAGTGGGACCCCCAGCTTCACCTTGCAATATCTCAAAAATATATCTATTCACAAATCTACTCAGCTTTTTGTTTTCTTTTTCAGTCAAGGCTCATGGAGGAGCTAGAACACAGAATGCACCAGGATATAACAAGAAAAAGAACTGTCGAAAGAGGGGTTGTTGAGGCAACATACCAACAGCAGGGTTGAGGAACAAAATTGAGGGAGACTTGGACGGATAAGGGGTGTAGGGGAGGATACAGGAGTAAAACTAGAATGGCACTCGGTTAAGTGCATACCTCCGCCTGGCTGAACAGCTTACGTTTTCTATCCCACTGATGTGCTGGATCTGCATCCGAACTTCAACCAAAATCGAATCGGCTGGTTATTGTCACCGACCCAACTCATCCGCCTAGTTTTGTCATAATCCGTCCACAACATTTTTGAGATATTGTGCTATATATCGTTTTTGGCCCTATCTCTCAATGGTGAAGAATCACTTAAAATATTCTAGTATCCAGATCTTCACCAAAATCTCATCATTTCATACTTGTCACACACCCCAACCTGTTCAAATTTCGTCTGAATCCATCCATGACTTTTTGAGATATCCTGCTCACAGACAAACAAACAGACAGACAGACAGACAAACAAGTGAAAGCATACAGTCGTGGCCAAAAATATTGGCACCCTTGCACTTTTTTCAAATAATGCACCATTTCTTCCAGATAATTGTTGAAATTTAATAACATTTTGGTACCCACAAACGTATTTCTTTGGTTTGCAGTAGAAAAAAACAAAAAAAGCTGAAAAAAATTAAAATCTTCTGAATCTTCGAAATCTAAATAAATAAAAAAACTAAATCTTTGCTTATTCCACACATAAATCCTAAAATGGCCTGGACAATATTATTGGCACCTTTTAGTAGTTGCTAGAAATAGATGTCAAGCAGGTGATTCTCCTTTGCTTTGGAAATGAAGTCACCTGTTGTGAGTTGCAGGTGCTGCAATATAAAAATCACTCATTCAACCAGTTTGAACAGAGAAAAGGAGTCATTCTGCTGTTTTGTGTCACTGTGTGTACCACAATGAACATGGAGAAAAGAAAGAAAACCAGAGAATTGTCTGAGGAGGTCAGACACAAGATTGTAGCCAAGCATGGACAATCTCAAGGCAACAAGTACATCTCCAGAGACCTTGATGTTCCTGTGTCCACCGTACGCAATGTTATCAGGAAGTTTAAGGCCCATGGCACTAGAGCCAACCTCATTGGACGTGGCCGCAAGAGAAAACTCGATCGAAGATTGCAGCGAGGGACTGTTCGAATGGTGGAGAAAGCACCTCAATCAACTGCCAAATAGATTCAAGCTGACCTTCAGACACAAGGTGCAACAGTTTCAACTGATTTTTTGAGAAAATTGTGAGTTATTTGAAAAAAGCGTGAGGGTGCCAATATTTTTGGCCACAACTGTAACCTCCATCCACCTTCGGTGGCGGAGGGTACAAGCTGGATGCAGCAGCAAACTCTCAATCACAGAAGTGGAAGGAAAAACATAAAACCTGAAAAGAGCTGGGCTTGGGTAGGGATAATGGGGGTAGAAAGGATTATGGTTGTGGATGGAGGATGACCTGAGATGGTGGTGAACAGCTGTTTTGAAACTCTGGAGGGAAGATTGAGAATGAAAACGACTGGGCAAGTTTGTTTCACAGGTTGGGGTTACTGACAGAAACCTGCAGAAACCTAGAAGGGACAGAGCCAACGGAGGGCAGTTGGTGTGTTTCAGTGAGACCAAAAAGGAGGTGGTCAAATTCAGAGAGGCCAACAACCTGTGTGCGATACGAAAGTAACAGGCCGAGACACTCAGCTTCACCACAGGACATCCAAATGAATTTGGGGGGCATGCTTTCAACGACATCAGGAAGGGCAAGGTGATACATGGACGCCAGCTCAAGGGGTAGAGCACTATGCCATCTAGCTGCGAATGGAGGCCTTGTAGGTTGTCAAAAGTTATGAATGGTCAAGGATAGACCTTGTACGATGAAGGACGCCCAGTCGGCGGCTGCCTTTGGAGGCCATCTTGGAAATATGGTCTGCCCAAGAAAGATCATGGCTGATGGTGAGACCCTAAAGTTTGAGTGATTTAACTTCAAGTGGTTTGTTTAGAAAGTAGATGAGAGGTTTTGCCAGACGGTCCTTTCGGAGAGACAAGTTGAGTGTGTGGGATTTGGCTGGGTTGAAAGACATTCCTCGTGTTAGACCAGCTCCTGATTCTATCCAGTTCTGCAGAGGGAAGAGGCTGCTGCCTGCTCTCTAAAGGATGAGAAATGATACGGCAGAGGGTGGAATCTTTAACAAGAGATGGGCAGGATTTTCAAAAACAAAGAGATGGGCAGGATTTTCCAGGGAATCATAAAGATTAATTATTGATGAAGATGAGGACCAAGACACTGCCTTGGGATACTCCAGCCTTGACATGGAGAGGAGATAAGAGGATCCCATTAAGAACTACATGCTGAATACGGCGAGTGGAGGAAGTTGGGAACCATGAGAGGAGGTGTTATTGGATGCCAATAAGCAGCAAATAGAGAGCGTTGTTGTTGTTGCTGCTGCATTTTGTTTGGGATGCTACTGCTGTTGCTGTTGCTGCTGAAACTTCTTAGTCCGGTTGCCCGGGCAACAACAATGCACTTAGATCTGACTAATGTTTTTGGACGATGTCCCATTTTACTCTATATGTTCGAAATCTGGTTGATGGCCACCCTGGCACCCATGGGCAATTTGAGATATTCAAGATGGCCACCAAGACGGCTGCTATTTGATGGAAATATACAGGAATTGCTATGGCTTCGCTATTGAACCACATAGAAATGTGCTTTTAAAGTCCAAATATATGTTCAAGTGGCCACGGAATATGATAGGATAATCAAATATTCTCCAAACAGTTTATGCATCGTCCTCCATTATGTCACAGTCTTCGTCTTCTGCTTCATTTGCAGGCTTGATCGAATGTTAATTTTGGCACAGGTCGTTGTCTGCTTCACACTTGCAGGAAGTTGTGCATGATAATCCAGCTGAAGAACAGCTACAGTTTTTTTGTCGACATGGTGCATCAGAGCTGCAGCTGCAGGTGCAGGCAACGACCTTCATCAGTTCAGGGGGGGTCCAACAGTCCCACTCCCCCTTACAGGAGATGGTATACCAACAGAAATCTCCCAACTGTAATCACTCAGATTCACAACTGGTGGTTGAATCTGATCGGCTGTTTTCCATAGCATGACCTGCAGGTGGGCACGTTTCAAATGCAGAGCAAGACTTTCGTCCGTTGGTGGTAGTGATCTGATGTTAGGCAAATTCAACCTCTTGGACGAGAAGACCTTGTATCGGAGGGAATTCATCGTTGTCTCGCCTTTTGCACCATACAGATGACTGAACAACCGACATCCAATTCGCAAAATATCTGAGATCAATGCATTGAACTCGCCGAATACCTCCAATTCAGGATCATCGTAATTTAGAAGAGCTTTGACTACTGATGCCCTGCCCTTTCCAAATGGGTAGGACACACTATCGCAACCTGTGACACTCGCAACCTCATTGTGGTACACACAGTGACACAAAATAGAATGACTCCGGCATACCAGCCGCCATTGTTGAGGATGTTTTGGCGATTGAGGCAAACATAATTGGCCACAGATGATGCAGTGTTCATTGAATTCAAAATTGCCAAGTTCAAACCTTCGTTTTGGCACAGGTTGATGTGTTTCAGAACATTTACTTGGTCGTCGCTTCTTCCAATATCAAGCAATATGTTAAGCCGATGTGTACGATGAAACAAAAGATCTGTGACAGTTGACGGTCAACTCTGGATTCTCTCGCAGTTATACTTCTAACTCCAAGTGCAAACTGTCATCCCGTTGCTTGCTGGCAGCAATGATTGCTTGGATTCCTTTTGGCCCAGAGGTTGAGAGCGCTTCATCCATCTTCCTACACTTTAAAATGTAGCTGGTCATATTCGTCTGCAACCACAATCACATGGAAACACAAACGCAAAATTTATAAAATAAGCCACAGAAATAAAAGCACATTTCTAGCTGGTATAACAGTGAAACTATCACAATTTCTGTATATTTCCATCAAATAGCAGCCATCTTCCTGGCCATCTTGAATATCTCCAATTGCCCAGGGGTGCCAGGGTGCCATCAACCAGATTTCGAAAATATAAGGTGAAAAGAGACAGAAACCGTTGAAAAATGTTAGTCGGACCGAAGTGCACGGTTGGTCATGTAAATGCATTACGTGGCAACTGGACTATCTCCTTTCTTCCCAACAATCTTGTTAAAAAACTTCTTAAACTGCTGTTTTGAAGATTA
>CM068959.1:122367023-122377301 GCA_035128595.1 Eptatretus atami | reverse complement strand
TGTGGAAACCAAGGCATTTAGGATCATAGGTATCTTCCGCGGTGAGGTTGAGTCTTTAGGCCTCTCACTGTCTCACCGCAGGCAGGTCGGTGGTCTTTCTGTCTTCTACCTTCTTCTCTGCGGTCTCGCCCCCCTCTGCTCTGTCTGCGATTTGTCCCCACCATATTTCTGCAGGACGCTCAAGGTCCGCCAGCAACCCCCTTCTAGTAAAACTACCAAAATCACGAATCACTGCTCACCTTCACTCTTTCATTCCTCTTTTTTCTCCGCCTTTGGAATAAATTCCTTCACTCTGTTCAATCCAATTCTTCCCTCCAGGCCTTCAAAACAGCAGTTTACCACCACCTCTTGTCTTCCCCATCCAAAACCTCGATCTTTTTTACCCCCGTTAATCCACCCCAAACCCACCTCCTTAAAATTCCCTGTTCTCCTTCCTGAAAGTTCCGTGTATTCCATACTTGTATAACCTGTGTTCCACACCCATCTCTTCTCTGTTCCCGACTGTTTTGTCCTTGCCACTCCGCCACTCTTGTCCTCCGCCCCCTTGCTGTGCGTTGTGTTTAAGCTCTGCATACGAGCCTTGACAATTGTTTAAACAAAAAATAATTAATGAATATACCATTTGCGCAGAGTTAATCGGTGAATTCACAAGTAAGACAATGATATATTATCTGATTACCTGTGACATCATTCACCACTAATAAGCTGTTAATTGGGTGGTTATTGAGTCTGGTTAATTGGGGTGGGTAAAGGTAGTGAATAAACAACAAATAAATAAATCACTCAGCAGACTTAGCTTGTCAAGCTGCATGATTTCACTGAAAGTATGCTTAGCTCAAATTTGAATGTACCCCCCCCCTGTCCAAGGCAATGAGTAACACACCTTAAGTGTCCACTATATGGCATTCGTTTATTCTTATGGGTATTAACAAGCCACGATTTGTTTTGGCTGCTTATTTGTATTGCTGATCAAAAAGTCCATTTTCTTTTCATGATAATTAATCTCTGTCTCTGTCTCTGTCTCTCTCCTCCCCCTCTCCTCACTCCCCCCCTCTCTCCCTCCCCTCTTTCTCTCCCTCTCTCTCTCCCCCCCTCTCTCATCTCCCCCCTTCTCACCCCCCTTCCTCTCCCTCCCCCTTATTCTCTCCTCCTCCTCGACGCTCTCAACCCTCTCCCCATCTCTCATATTAACATTTGTTTGTAAAAGTGGCATTTGTAAAGTTGATTGGTTGAATTGGGAAATGTTACAACAACAAAAGAACCCCCCAGCATTCTGAATGTCTTGATGTTTTTCAGTTGGGTGGTTTACTGTGGAGCACAAGATACAAGCCGTTAACACGGAAATTGGATCGCCATGACCAGCCACCAGATGGTTTGGGTGATGTGGACAACAAGAATGGAGTCAAAATGTTGGAGCTCACAGTGGATGACAACTCGCATACCTCCGGTCATGGTAAGGTCAAAAAGCAACAAAAATGACTTTCACATAACATCACTTGCCAACAAGTCAAATTCCTCTCATGATGCGAGACTGCACTCTACAAGTGCCATTCTAGTTAAACAAGCAATGACTTGGCAAACAAATTCCTCAAGGTGCCAAACACAGTCAAACAGTCACATAACAGGGCAAGATAAATGGCTGGCAGTTTGACACCAGAATTAACACAGCCAGTTCTCTTTGTGTGCTGAAGGAAGTGGCAAAAGGTCACACAAAAAAGCACTTTGGGGAGTGTCGCGTACCTCTGAATGGTGGGTAAGAGATAGTTAGGGAAGCAAAGTTGGTAAACTTTGTTAATTGCAAGCAATAAATTGTGATGTCCGACATGATTGGCACAGAAGGTGGGCACGTGCCGTTGAGCTGTTAAGATTCCTGGCCCAGTTATAGACTGTTGGATTGGCGCTTCATCGGCATCACAAGGTGCATTGTCCGTCGGATGCATGTTAAGTTGGGAACCCATATGATAGCATTGTTGTTGGTGAATGTTAAAGATACCATTGTGTCATTTGATGAAGAAAAGGCAAGGTGAATTATAATCAGTGGCACCCTGGACAAATTCCACATTCCTGCCCCCAACCATCCCCAGTCGAATGCCGAGCATGCCCAGCTGGTTCCTGAAAGATTTGGCCCAATCTTACAGATGTTCTGAACCACTGATCCCATACCTTGGGACATGGCATATAAAGAAGTCGATTTGAAAATGCAATGGGAATGCACACACAGACTCATCATGTGATCCAGGCAGTCTACAAATGTGTCAATGATGTGATTAACAAACAAAACAGAAGCACAATGGGTAAAAATGACTAAACTGGCAGGAAATTATAGTCAAAGGCCACAAGGCTGAAGATAAATTTATTAGGCCTCTTTCATGGCCCCAATTACAATTCATGGCCAACAGTTCGTTAACCTTACATATTCGTCGGGCACATTACATAACAATGATTTGAAGAAAGGCTGGAGAAAGTCACCCATGCCTCTCGTCTCCAGCTGAGTGTGGTTGGAACTTTGATGCAGTAACATGTCATTTTGCTCCAATCCGATGTTTGAATCCACCATGCAGCCCCTTAAACAATGTTGAAGTTGGTAAAATGTGGATACAAGGCGATGATGTAGTTGTCGGAATAACAATATTCCATGCACAGAGGTATGTGGCTGCATGGGTTATAGTGCAGCAACAAAGTTAACACGGGCAAACAATTGGTGAGGGACAGGGACGATGATGATTGAAGTTCAAAATGTACGATGATGCATGTATTTTTCTTTGGTCATACCAGCTACCTGTAATTTTCATGGTGAGCATTTTGAAATATCAAAATGGCTGTAATATCATTTGTCATTATAAATATAGTAACTACAACTTGTGTTTCATGCCAACTATTCCATAATGAGTATCCATTTTCAATGCTGGCTGCCATCTTGGATTTGGCACCCTTACCCTTTTTGTAAAAGATACCACCCTACTTTTTGTATTTTTTTAACCATTACAACATAAAAATATAAAATCAAGTGAAAGTTTACTTTTAACAAACATTTTGCATGGAATTGCTTAAGGACCAACACAGCACTACAACCAAAGTGCACCCTGGCCTAAGGACAAAGCTCATGGTCATACAAAAGCATACGTATGCATCCTCACCCACAGGGCCGTGTAAGGTCACACTTTCAATGCCCATTGTGCTGAAAACCTGTTGCCACTCTTCCATATCTGTACCATTTGCCTTAAGTCACCTTCTGTTTGCTTGAAAATCAGTTAACATCACCGCAATACAAAAATTGTGCTAAAACAGATCCTCTTGACGACAGGACCATAAGCTTACTTCATATTATAAAAGCAGTCATGGAATCCATCATTGCAGTTGATGTAAAATCCATCCTTTTCTCCAATGGTCTGATCTCAGACCGTCAGTTTGGTCTCCGACCCGGTCACTCTGCCCTGAACTTGCTACTCCTGCTTTCACACCAATGTATGGAGGCCATGAATTGTGGACGAGTGGCCAGGGCTGTCTCATCATATCTCAAACATTTGACAGTCTGTCACCAGTCTTGTTCTCCCAAACTCTCTGCCGATGACGTCCAAGGCCACCTCCTCTCATTGCTTGCCGGCTTCCTCCACACTGTCGGTATATGTTTCTCAACAGGATCTTCTCATTCCCTCTCCCTGTTGAGTCTGGAGTGCGCCAATGCAGGTCTCTAGCCTCGTCCTGTTCTTTCTCAACAATTTTTTCCCGATTACAGTATATGGAAAACCCTCCTTGTCTTTTTACTGATTATTCCATTCTCTGTCATACCATCCTTCATCCTATCTTCCCTCTCTGCAGACTTTGATAGAATCGGGAGCTGGTCCAACACTTGGATTGTTTTTCATCCCTGACAAATATCATATTCTCACTTTCTCTCCAAAAGGAATGTTTTTATTTTTTTTATGAACTCTCTAATCTACTTCCTCAACAAACCTGTTGAAGTTGTCCCTTAAACTTTTGGGCCTCAACATAAGCCACAATCTTTCTTTGGCAAACTACATATCAGAGTTGGTCTCCAAAACCATCAATGACCCAGTATCCTCCTTTGGGCCCGAACTTCTAACAACTTCCAAGGCCTTCATCTGCAGTTCTATGGAGCGAAATGCGTTCCCCTTTTGGGCTGGTGTCCCTGCCTCACACCTTTCATATATTGATGCTGTGGAGATGAATCATGACAATATCCCATGATGAAGCTGAATCCTTGGGTCTGTTACTCTCACGTCACAGTCAGGTCATTGGTCTCTGTCTTCTTCGACCTCCTTTGTGCTCTACCCCCAGTGCATGTGCTTATGGTGACATTCCCCAAATCCAGGATCACTGCTCACCGACATTCATTTTTTCCTCTCGACTATGGGACCAACTTCCTCAATCTGTTCACTCTCATTCTTATTCCCAGGGCTTCAAAGTTGCTGTTCACCTTGGGTCATCCCTCATCCATACTTGTGATCTTTTTGACCTCAATTAACCCTCCCTCGGCAACTAACTAATGGACGCCGAAACGGTGTGATGCCTCCTGTTTATTAGGACCTCGGTCGTAAGTGCTGGTGGGGCATGCAGGTTAAAAGTCCCCATTCCAGTTAAGAGGTGCTATTTGGATGTCGGTATGTGGATGGGTTTGTAGTGATCAAAAAGTTATAGAAGTACTCATTGTTCAAAAGACCACAAGGTTTAGTTTAACCATTTATCAAATGTTTATACTGACCAGTAATAAAGTAGGTAAATGTGTTTGTTGACCCTTGAACTTTTGAATGACTCATGTAACTGACACACTCTAACAGAAACAAATGACAACTCTTTTTTTTTTTGTTCCTGATTCTCACAAAGATCCAGTTCGATTTAAGGCCGAAGCATTTTATTCTGGAGGTTGACTGATGAGCAGTAAACATTTTGGTTTGTTTTGCAGGGATTGCACAGTGCTGGAAAACATCATTCCTTTGGTTTTGCGGTCTGAATAGCAGTACGCAAAGCTCGAGTCATGCCCAGAGCGAACCGGTGCTGCTTCCTGTTGGGTTGCGGGAATACGAGGGCAACCCTCTCTACCATAAATACCTCAACATCGCCGCACTGCTCTGGATGTGTGTTGGAATCTTTTTATGGGGGTTCTTTGCATGACCTTTCAGTCTAACGATTGAAAACTTTGAGTGATTTGGTTGGTCGACTTAGAAAAGTGAACCTTCAAGGTGTTCAGTTTCAACTTATTGAATGCTTCAACTCGGTTACCGCTTGGCCTCCGAGTGATGGACCCAAACACATGCTGTTGAATTCTTCCCAATGAAACAGAACTTCACTTTGGATGTTGGTGTTATTTTTAAAGTGTACACTTCCAAGACAGTGTAATCCTATTTTGTGGTCGACTCTGTGCACCTTCGATGTTAAGCTGACAAGATTATTCGGAAATAAGTTGTTGCAAACAACAATCCATAAATATAGCTTTTTTTGTTCCTGATTGGTGACAGGTAGATACAAGTCTAATTTTAGACTAAAATAGTCGATATTATTTTTTAATTTTTTTTATTGGTGGGTTTTTTTTGTACCCTTCCCATAAAAATGTTTCCGGATATCGTTAAACAGCAGAACAGATGTCGTTATGATAGAAGCGTGACACCAAAGTCGTATTTATTTTGCTTTGTACTGGACATTCCAAATTAATGTGAATGTAAGTAGTTGAGGTCAGTAGATGTGTAGGTAATTTGTGGAGGATAAGTGTATACGTTTAATTTTGTTCCCAGTCGTTTTCCTGAACGAACTGGAGCAGTTGTGTCGAGACCAAGGTGTTTTGCAAGGTGAAGGGGAAGTTGGGCCAGTGTAAGGTAAACTGGGCTATCTTTCAAGGTTAGTGCAGAGTTCTGATCCCAATGTCTGCATCTGTTATTGATCCTTGTTCAGTACGAGTTAATGTGATCCTTAACAGGAAGTTTGAAAGCTCTCTCTCTGTCTCTCTGTCTCTGTCTCTTCTCGCTCTCTGTCTCTGTCTCTTCCTGCTCTCTGTCTCTGTCTCTTCTCGCTCTCTGTCCTTCTCGCTCTCTGTCTCTGCTCTCTGTCTCTTGTCTCTTCTCGCTCTCTGTCTCTGTCTCTTCTCGCTCTCTGTCTCTGTCTCTTCTCGCTCTCTGTCTCTGTCTCTTCTCGCTCTCTGTCTCTGTCTCTTTCGCTCTCTGTCTCTGTCTCTTCTCGCTCTCTGTCTCTGTCTCTTCTCGTCTTGTCTTGTCTCTTCTCGCTCTCTGTCTCTGTCTCTCTCGCTCTCTGTCTCTGTCTCTTCTCGCCTCTTGTCTCTGTCTCTTCTCGCCTCTCGTGTCTCTGTCTCTTCTCGCTCCTCTGTCTCTGTCTCTTCTCGCTCTCTGTCTCTTCTCGCTCTCTGTCTCTGTCTCTGTCTCTCTCGCTCTCTGTCTCTGTCTCTGTCTCTGTCTCTCTTCTCGCTCTCTGTCTCTGTCTCTGTCTCTTCTCGCTCTCTGTCTCTTGTCTCTTCTCGCTCTCTGTCTTGTCTCTGTCTCTTCTCGCTCTCTGTCTCTGTCTATTCTCGCTCTCTGTCTCTGTCTATTCTCGCTCTGTCTCTTCTCGCTCTCTGTCTCTTCTCGCTGCTCTGTCTCTTCTCGCTTCTGTCTCTTCTCGCTCTCTGTCTCTTCTTCAGCTCTCTGTCTGCTCTGTTCTGTCTCTTCTCGCGCTCTGTCTCTGTCTCTGTCTCGCTCTCACTGTCTCTGTCTCTTCTCGCTCTCTGTCTCTGTCTCTTCTCGCTCTCGTCTCTGTCTCTTCTCGCTCTCTGTCTCTGTCCTCTTCTGCTCTCCTGTCTTCTCTTCTCGCTCTCTGTCTCTGTCTCTTCTCGCTCTCATGTCTCTGTCTCTTGTCTCTTCTCGCTCTCTGTCTCTTCTCGTCTCCTCTGTCTCTGTCTATTCTCGGCTCTGTCTCTTCTCGCTCTCTGTGTCTCTTCTCGCTCTCTGTCTCTCTGTGTCTGGTCCTCTTCCCCGCCTCTGTCTCTGTCTCTTCTCGCTCTCTGTCTCTTCTCCGCTCTCTGTCTCTTCTCTGCTGTCTGTCTTTTCTCGCTCTCTGTCTCTTTCTCGCTCTCTGTCTCTGTCGTCTTCTTCCTCTCTGTCTCTGTCTCTTCTCGCTCTCTGTCTCTTTCTCGCTCTCTGTTCTCTGTCTCTGTCTTCGTCCGTCTCTGCTCTTTCTCGCTCATCTGTCTCTGTCTCTCTCGTCTCTGTCTCTGTCTCTTCTCGCTCTCGTCTCTTCTCGCTCTCTTCTGTCTCTGTCTCTTTCTCGCTCTCTGTCCTCTTCTCATCTCTGTCTCTGTCTATTCTCGCTCTGTCTCTTCTCGCTCTCTGTCCTCTTCTCTGGCTTCTCTGTCTCTTCTCGCTCTCTGTCTCTCTCTCTTACTCGGCTCTGTCTCTGTCTCTTCTCGCTCTCTGTCTGCTTCTCAGTCTCTGTCTCTCTTCTCGCTGTCTCTTGCTCGCTCTCTGTCTCTTTCTCGCTCTCTGTCTCTTTTCTCGCTCTCTGCTCTTTCTCGCTCTCCTGTCTCTTTTTTCCTCGCTCTCTGTCTCTTTCTCGCTCTCTGTCTCTTTCTCGCTCTCTGTCTCTCTCTCTCACTCACTCTCTCAGTTTGTACATGGAGGGATACGTTTGTCTTCAGCACATGATGCTACTGCTGTATTCATTGTGGTGTTTGCTTTATTGAGCACTGAAAGAGACTGGTATAGTTGTTTACTGTTGAAAGATGTTTATCACCATGGGGTAAAAAAAAATAAAATTCTGTTCATAAAAGAACCATTGCATCTGTCAAAGCAGTACCATTTGTTAAATTTTTCATTTTATTTGAGCTACTCACAAAGATTTTTTATATTTGAACATAGTGTCTGCCTCTGTGTCGTTTTTTGTACCTCTTTGCTGTCTTTTGGAGAGAGAGAGAGACATAAAAACAAATGAGAGCGTATCGGTGCTACAACCCATGCCTTGTGGTCATCCCGGTTTAAATTTTATTGTATATTCTTGTAAGTTGTGCTTTATTGACTTTGGATGCAGTACTTTTATTTCCTTTGTATCTATGCAGTTTTTGGTGTATTGTTGCATTTTAAACTCTTCCCAGACGTTAGAGAGCAAGTATATATATATATATATATATCGCTCCTCCTGGCTGTTATTGTGAGCATCCCCGTGCGTTGTCTCGCACGGTAAAAACGTATAATCCGCAAAGAACAACTGTTCGTCTGCCACCCAAACGATTGTTCCGGCTAATGCAAACCATTCAACCAGAAGGCATGTGATGTGATCTGCGGGTAAATCGAAATATGTGGAGTGTGATGAGCACTCCCCCAATCTCCAAAGGACAGTCCTACGTGGATTATGCAGTTTTACCGTGTGAGACATAATCCGTGGTGATGCTCACCATCACAGCAAGGAGGTGCGATTGATGTTTGAATGACAAATATCATTGGTTAGATATTTATTGGTGTGCCGTCCTCATGAGGGTAAATAAGCCCGAAATCCAGATAGGGGGCTCTGTTTGATGTTTAACTGATGTTGATCATGTAATCCTTGTCTGTTTGACAGAGTCGCTGGGCTGAGGCCTCTGGGTTTGAGGTGAAACTTTGGTGTAGGACTATGTCCAATGGAGATCGGGGGAGTGCTCGTCACACTCCACATGTTTCGAGATATATATAGCCTGACAAGTATGGAATTTGACAGCATTACGGTTCTAAACATAAGAAATGCTGATCTTTATTTGGTTGCATGTAGTATCGCTGATTTCTTTATTTGACTGTAAAAAGACAAATTCAACAGTTCAGGACATTGTCATTTTGAACTCTAACACAAGCTTCCAGCAGTCTGAAGGTAAGCCATACCTAATGAAATTGTGACCACCAACAGGAGTTTGATTTCCTATTGAGCATCACATCCGATGAAAAACCTGTGACAACACCTTTGTGCTTGTGAAGCCCTGTAACATCAAACTTCCCAAAGTTTGGATCTGTGTCTGAGACTATGGACTTTTTACATGAAAAGTGCACCATGTGTGACCTCACCCAAACCAAGCCTGACCAAAAGACTTTGTAATTGAATAATAGTTGCAGGGTGTTAATAGTTGCAGGGTGTAAACAGTTATGACTAAAAAACAAAGACCAGAGAGAGATGAGCTTCCCCTCACCTTTCCCCCTCGCCCTCCCACCCGTCTCCCCCTTCCCCTCCCACCTCTCCCCCCTTCCCCCTGCACACCCTCCTTCGCTCCCCAGTCCCCATCCTCTACTCCTTCCTCCCCTCCTTCCTCTCGACCCGCCTCGCTCCCTCCCCGGCCGCTCGCCCCTCTCCCTGGTCACGCGGATGACGATGTGGTTTGCGCGCAGATTGTCGTATGTAGCCCCTTTAACATTCTTTGTGGACCTCTGAGTCAGCCTCTGGGTCACAGTAGCCTAATCCACCCTCACCACCTCCCCGCCTTTTGATCCCCCTCACTTTCCTGTCCCCCACCTCTCCCCCCTTCCACCCTCCCACCCACCTCCTCCACCCTCTCTCCTTCACGCTCCCCTCCTCTCCCCCTCCTCCCTCGCCCTCCCCCCTTACCCTCCTCTCACCCCTTCCCGCCTCCCACCCTCTCCCCCTTCTCACCCCTCCCCCACCTTACCGCCCCCTTCCCCACCTCATACCCGGTTCCCTCGCTCTCACCCCTCCCCTCGCGCTCATCACGGCGCTTCGACCCTCTACCTCTCCCCCTCTCAACCCTCCCCTACCCTCGCCTCCTCCATTCCCCCCCCATCCCCCTCCATCCCCCTCCCTCCTCCCATCCCATCCCTCCCTCCTCCTCCATCCCCCTCCTCCATCCCCCTCCCTCCCCCCCATTCCTTCCCCCTCCCTCCAAACCCCACCTCCCTCCCCCTCCCAAAACCCCCACCTCCCTCCCCCTCCCCCCCTTACGAAGCATTTTTGAAAATGTTTTAAATTTGCACTCTGTTCCAATGTGCACGTGGACCCTTGGGCAACAGTTGGCAGCATCATGTAACAGTTCTTGAGGGCTTCACCTGCACGGCATTCGTGCGTCTCTCGAGACGAGCACCAGCGTCAGAAAGCAGGACCCCACGGCCACGCCACTGGATGCCATGACAAAGGCAGCCGAATATCTTCGGCCCGACTTTTCCACAAGCCAACCTAATGTGCAAGGTGTTAAGAAGACTTATCAACATTGAAACATGGACCATTGATTTTTATTTCGCTTGAATCCACTTGAATACTTCGCTCTCGCTGTATTGTTAAAAACAATTTTTTTTTTTTTTTAAACTA
>CM068959.1:122354292-122363629 GCA_035128595.1 Eptatretus atami | reverse complement strand
AGACTGGGTTTTTGGAAACATCCGAATCCAAGACTTTGCATGGCGCTGTGAATGAGGTTACAAGCCTCGTCGAACTTTCTGCAACGGTGCTCTTATCATCACTGCAGTGCACGGTCACCACCATGTTGACATTCAAGACATCATCGGATCTTTGTGCAACACTGGCATCAGCATTGACATCGAGAACAGCACAAGTGGAAGCAGTGGGGTTCAAGGAGGTGGAAGACGAGTCAGGTATTACAGTAGCAACAAACGACGTCTCAGGCAAAATAGCTGTTCCAACATCGATGACAGCACAAGTGTCTACGAAGGGGCAGGCTAACTCATTGGCTTTGGGACTCCCGGCGACGTCTTCCTGCGAACATTTGTTGAGCTCAGGAACGTAACAAAGCTTTGCTTGTGGTCGTGCGAGTGGACGTAACAGGGCACCACACACAGCGATGTTCAGCTGTGCAGCACCGACAATGAGGAATGTGCTTCGCCAACCCACCACCTCCTTCAATGCCTGCAATCCTGTATGGACCAAAAGCCGTGAATCCATTCGGGTTCGATGAAAACAGTCCCAAAAACAACCCCATCAGGTTATATATATATTTTTAAAATACAAGTCAGGAGTGTGTGGGTCATCAAACAGGTCGTCAGCCAGAGTTTAAGGTTACATGTAAAAATGGTTAGCACACGTCCACAAGCTGCATCCTATTGGTTATAAGGTCGTGGAATGTCATCATCAAACTGGTGGGCTTCTCTCGTATGCAGCATAATTGGCTGTGCCGCTGATACAGTACCTTCTGTAGGTTAGGGAAGGAATTTGTTCAGGGTACCGGCGATAGTTCACCTACTCTTTGTAAAACACCATGAGATCTTTAATGTCCACCAACTAATGCCGGTAGACGGGATGCTAAGTTTCACGTCCATCTGAAGGACGGCACACACATTGAATGACTGAATCACCCTGCCTGTGAAACAATTGGATGACAGTTTATAGCGAGGCCGAGATTCAAAAAACTGGTGGTGAAAGTACAATTTGTGGTCGTGAAGAAACTTGGTCCATTCCCAGTTTTTGTTCCACTTTGGATCGAGTAATATTTTAAAGGCATAACAAGAAGAAGCGTACCAGGCGCGAGGGCGAATATGGAGAAGCACTCCCCGGTGGAGGCTATGGAGATGATTTGGGGGCCACGCTCATTGAAATAGGCTGCGAGTAGCGTCAGACAGGGCAGAAACGTGAGGCAATAGCCGAACCCTGGAAAAGAAGGGCACAGAAAAATGGTGAAGTTGAACACCATCTGCACATCCTACAGGTTTTGATTCATTCATTGTAGGGGGAAATTAGCTTGCAAGAGGTGCGGGGGAGGAGGGAAAATTAACAATTCTCAAATAAACAACTTGGCCTCATTAACCGCTAACCAAATCCCTGCATTCTCAACATTTACGGTTGTCCAATTATCTGGGATAAGTGAAAATTATGTTTGGACCAGTCAAAAGTGCGTGCCAGTTGTCCGGTGGACAAGTCACGTTTTTCTGCTGAGCACATATTTATGACAAAAGTTATTAGATGAGCCAATTAGCAGCTTCGAAAGCGAGATATCACCAGAGAGAAACCGTTAATAACTTCGATTGTACTTGAACACAGAGCAAAAGTAGCCATCTTGAGCAAGTTTCAGATATCACAAATATTGAGTCTCGACATGTGTGAACAGAGCAAGATTTGTGACAGGATGATGGACAAATTTTAAAAAATCGTTTGAGCTGCTCAGTATCAGCTTAACTATACTGGTATCAGCCTTTCGTGAGAGGGGTGGGTTCTACTGTTAAGCGTATCGACTCTAACAACAGACGTGATGACTTGCTTGTGTATATATTAGGCCGGTCCAAATCTGAAAACCTATTGTGCCAAACGAGCTTTGCACCTACAATGGACAAAGGGACAGAGATGTTAATTCGTTAGTTATGTAATTAGGTCCTCCTGTCCCCGTTTTGGGACACTGGGCAGCACATTATATCCATCGAATCCAGTTCCAAACCAGCTCTTTCGCTCCGCTCCAGGTGGTTTCCCTCTCATTTAAGTCTTCTTTGAAGTTACTCCTCCAAGTATGCCTGGTGTTGGCTTAATGGTTCGGGTGATGGGCTTTGGATCCTGGGGTCCTGAGTTCAAATCCCGCTCAGCTGTTGAATTAATACCAGGTGGGGTTAACTCGACCTGTCATCCTTCCGAGGTCGGCAAAATGAGTGCCGGCATGCTGGTACACTGTCGGAGTGGTGACCCGTCCAGGATTGTGCCCAATAGCCAAGGAGACTGCTTAAGCAGCACCAACCAACGCTCTGCACAGAGTATGGTCCCAATCTCCTCCTCCTCCTCCAAGTGGACAAAAACCGAAGTTAATCCTCCAAGTGGACAGAGATGACATGGTATAAAATTCATGATTACATGGATGACATCAGAGATGACATGGATCACCTACTGGTGATCCGACAGATGCATAGTTAGAACTAATTTGAGCTCTTCGACTTCTTGCAACAACGCAGGCAATAATTAATCTCTGTTCATTCAACCCATCCACAATCATGATCTTTTCCATCCCCATAAACCCTCCCCAAGCCCATCTCTCTCCCATTTCCATATTTTCCTTCTATTTCTGTGATTGACAGGTTTGTCATTCTTCCCCACATCCCTTATTTCTTCAAGTCTTCCTCCATTTTGTCCCGCAACCTTGCTGTTGGTATGTTCCCACACCCCCTCTCCCTGCTGTTCTTTTTGTTCCGTTACATCCTGGTCCATTCTGTGTTCCAACTCCTCCACAAACCTCAATTCTGTATACAAAAACAAAAAAAATCTCGACTTGTCCGGATCCTCACCAAAATCGAATCAATTAGTCCTTGGTCGACACCCAACCCGTCCATAACTTTTTAAGATATCGTGCTATATATCGTTTTCGGCCCTATCTCTCATTGGTGAAGAATCACTTAAAAAAATTCTCAGATCCGGATGTGGATCTTCACCAAAATCGGATGAATTCGTTCTTGTCACACACCAAACCTGTCCACCAAATTTAGTCTGCATCTGTGCATAACTTTTTGAGATATCCTGCCCACAGACAGACAGAGATAGTGGGGCAGATAACAGCAATTTTTGAGAGGAATCGTGCAAATGATGATACAAGCATCAAATTTTGCACATTTGTTCTCCAGGGGATTCTAATCAAATCTGCCTGATTGGCCATTTGAAAATCCAAATTTTGAAAAATTTGAAAAAAAAAAAAAAAAAACTTCAAAAAAGTCAGATCACGAATCAATGTTGGATGCTGGCTGAGATTGGTGAATGTTTCAGAAACATCATCAAAGACGTTCCAAGTCTGCCATGCAGTTTTCTTCCTTTACCGCGGAAGGCAGACACGACGTCACATCCAGTGAACGCATGGAAGTATGGGATCCCTCTAGCTTTCTCAGGCCCATTGCAGAAACTACCTCATGGACTGGAATCCATCGCGCCTTGGCTCCTTGGCCAAAGGCAATCCACATGTTCTCAAGACCTAGTTCCTGTAAGGATGGCAGTACAGATATTGCTATGACTAGTATGTCTGTGTCATTAGCCTTAATGATAATGGACTTGCTACCATCCGTCGTTGCATCCCTGGCGTGTACAAAATTTCGAGTGTCAGCTTCTTCATGACAACATGGAGACACAGCATCCAGTGACTTCCTTGTGTTGCTAATGGCATCTTCTCCTTTTGTGACGATGACTGTGCTTGTCGTCTGTGCTTCACACATCTTTTCCGCAAGGAAGTGAAACAGCTCAGTCTTGTTGCTGTCATCTCGAAGAAAGCTTCTCCAGTTACTTGGGTTCTTACTGGTTCCTGTCACTCTTCTTCTGATTCCTTGCCCTTTTCGACCTTGCCTCGGACTTCAGACTTGACTTCTTGTACACATCAAACACTACGTCCACCCTCTCGTACCTGGCACCATAGGATTCCACCTTTGGGATGATGTCTTCTTGAGCATAGTCATCAAATATCTTTGAAGTGCGTGGAGGTAGGGCATTGATAAGTGCTGAGCCATCAATGATGACTGCATCTCCCCTTGGTTCTCTGTCTGGGATGTTCACTTGCGCTTCAAGAATTTCAGCCAGCTGTGACTTCAAATTTTTTGAATTTATTTTTTTTTTTCAAATTTTTCAAAATTTGGATTTTCAAATGGCCAATCGGGCAGATTTGATCAGAAAGCCCTGCAGAACAGAAATGCCAAATTTGATGCTTGTATCATAATTTGCATGATTTTTCTACTATCTTTGTTGCATCCCTGGCTCCTTCTACATAATTTGCATAATTTGCAATGATTCTCCACTAAGAAGGGTAAAAACATTGCAGACAGTATTTTGGCAAAAATTAACCAAGGTTGTCAAAAGATCAGTCAGTCAGGCACCAGTTTGGAATGCCATACTATTTGTTAACCTGGTGCTGAACATTACGTACACAGGTTCATCCCAGGACATGGTGGGCATGCGATTCTCATCGGATGCCAACTTGCATGTAATCTGCTCCCGCGATGCAAAATGATCCGTAGGCCCAACGCATGGTCATAAACACCACTTAAATTACGTGCAGAACTCGTTGCTTATCAGGATATCCACCATGAGTTTGCAAAGTCGAGCATTGCTCAAGGGTTAATCACAGTAGGGACAAGCACAAAGCCACGTGCTTTCCAATCTGATTTGAATACGGCCATTGCCACATCACCGGCACATAGCTCCTGTGCATGGCGGAAAGAACACCAAGATTTTAATTTTTTTTTTTGAAGTCGACTTCACCCACCGACTGACACCCAAGCCTCCTGAATCAGAGTTAAAATGCCATCTACAACTCATCGCCAATCAGAACAGGCCTGTGAGAGGGAGGCATGAGCAGCGAGACCTAAAAACAGTTGGCATGACGGACTAGACGTCATCTTATCTTACAACAGTTACAGTCTCCCCCATTTCATACCACAACATCAAAACCTCCACTCTGACCTCATTGGACCTTTCATTGTGGACTGAACCCCCTCTCAAAGCTAATTCAATATTTTCATTAACATGTATGTTTCTTTTTCCCATCCAAGTTAACATCAAGGTAATCTAGCGAGGTTTCTTTTTTTAACATTCGGACTCCTAACATGACTAGCTATTCGATGAATGAGATAAACGGTTCATAAATCCGGTAAAATTTTATTTTTATACCATACTCTTCACGAAGAAGCTACAATGTCCTTGGAGAGTTCAGTGTTTTTTGTGCTTGGCCATGGTACACCCCGAGAACAAGGTGCGGTGTGCAGGGGTACCGGTGAGAAGTCCTGACGTCAGGTAGAAATGGAGCAGGGATTGTGAGAAGGCAGAGAGGCTGGTACCAAGGAACACGAGAATGCCGCCGAGCATCACAATAGGCCGTGTGCCAAACCTCGTACTCAATATGGCTGCCAGAGGACCTGCAGATAGATGGTATTTGTAAGGAGATGTGGAAATACCAATCATCAAAGTAATAATATGAGTTCCCTTTCAAGGAACTTCAACGCTGGAGGTGGCCATGAGGCCCATCAAGCCTGTGCATCGGTTGCCTGTCCATGCTCTAGCATTTTAAAGGCCGCGTGTCAAGCAAGGAAGCAGTACGTTCCATTTTTTAAAGTTTTTGGTCTGATTTAGAAGCTCTAACCTTCCGACTTAGAAGGTTCAAACTGCCAACCTGGAGTGAAAGCTCGAACCAAAACGGTTTTTTGTTTTGATGAGGACAAACGCATCAGTATCATGCATGGTACACCACATGGCCAAAAGTATGTGGACACCTGTTCGTACAACATCTCATTCCAAAATCATTGGCATTAATATGGAGTTGGTCCCCCCTTTGCTGCTGTAAGAGCCTCCACTATTCTGGGAAGGTTTTCCACAAGATATTGGAACATTGCTGCGGGGATTTGCTTCCATTCAGCCACAAGAAAATTAGTGAGGTTGGGCACTGATGTTGGGCGATTAGGTCTGGTTCATAGTCGGCGTTCCAATTCATCCTAAAGGGGTTCGATGGCGTGAGGTCAGGGCTCTGTGCAGGCCAGTCAAGTTCTTCCACACCGATCTCGACAAACCATTTCTGTATGGACCTCGCTTTGTGCTCGCTGTATGGCATTGTCATGCTGAAACAGGAAAGGGCTTTCCCCAAACTGTTGCTTCAAAGTTTGAAGCACAGAATTGGTTCGCGGGCGCCAGCAGTGACCACTATTTTCGTTGTCTGTGTGTCTGTCTGTCTGTTTGTGACTCTCTCCAGAGCATAGCTCCATGACGTTTGATGCGATCTTGATGAAACTTTGACACAAGCTAGATATCATGGTCTAGTTGTGTCTTTTTGTATGAGGGGCGTCCCATGCCCCTTGTGGGTGGAGCCACGCCCACTGGAACTTTTTATTTATTTTCTCGATTTTTTTCTCGCAATTTCATTTCCTAGAAGCTGTGCGTAATGTCCATAAGTACAACATATAAAAAATCCGATTTGATTTGGTCAATTTTGACGGAAGAGATAGGTTTTTACGGTAGGGCTTCCTCAAAAGCTTCCACCAACTCAATTGTACCTATCGTGGCATTGTTCAATAATGGCCGCGAACCATCGTCGCCTCCCGGCTAGTCATCTAAAATGTCATTGTATGCTGTAGCGTTAAGATTTCCCTTCACTGGAACTAAGGGGCCTAGCTCGAACCATGAAAAACAGCTCCAGACCATTATTCCTCCATCACCAAACTTTACAGTTGGCACTATGCATTCGGGCATCTGGCGTTCTCCTGGCATACGCTAAACCCAGATTTATCCGTTGGACTGCCAGATGGTGAAGCGTGATTCATCACTCCAGAGAACGCGTTTCCACTGCTCCAGAGTCCAATGGTGGTGAGCTTTACACCACTCCAGCCGACACTTGGCATTGCACATGGTAATCTTAGGCTTGTGTGCGGCTGCTCGGACGTGGAAACCTATTTCATGAAGCTCTCGACGAACAGTGCTTGTGCTGACGTTGCTTCCAGAGTCAGTTTGGAACTCGGTTGTGAGTGTTGCAATCGACGACAGACAATTTTTTTCCGTGCTACGTGCTTCAGCACTCGGCGGTCCCGTTCTGTGAGCTTGTGTGGTCCACCACTTCACGGCTGAGCTGTTGTTGCACCTACACTTTCCACTTCACAATAACAGCACTTACAGTTGACCTGGGCAGCTCTAGCAGGGCAGAAATTTGACGAACTGACTTGTTGTAAAGGTGGCATCCTATGTCGGTGCCACGTTGAAACTCGCTGAGCTCTTCAGTACGGCCCATTCTACTGCCAATGTTTGTCGATGGAGATTGCATGGCTGGGTGCTTGATTTTATACACCTGTCAGCAATGGGAGTGGCTGAAATAGCCAAATCCACAAATTAGAAAGGGGTGTCCGCATACTTTTGGCCATGTAGTGTATGTCGGAGTGGCGACACATGCAGGATTGTCACCATTTAAAGTGTCACCGACACATGCAGGATGACATTTAAAGTCACCACATATGAGGAAAAGAGTTTGCATGAGAAGATAGAAGTTGGTCCATGTTTTCGGATAGTGAGGTGTAAATGGAGTCATCACTGTTTGGTGGACGGTACAGTAAACATATAAACATGAGGTGGGAGTGGAGGGGAAGCCGTAACCAGAGGTATTCCTGGAGGTGTGGGGGAGTGAGGGCAGTGCACGGAGAGTGAGGAATAGAGTCTTTGATGGAGAGCAACTACTCCACCAGGACGAGGCTCAGGTCTGTTATACCGGAGGATGGAGTAACCAAGGAGAGATACTAGGGAATCAGAGACGTCTTGAAGGAGGAAAGCTTCTGTTAAGCAGATTATGTCTGGTTTGTCAGTGGCAACCTGTATGTAAAGATCTGTCAGGTTTGAGCAAAGGCCCCGGATATTTGAGATCCACACTGTTAATGAAGAAGGAGGCGAGGAGGCTTTTGGTGCAGGGGAGGGGAGGGTAGGAGGATTGGGGGAGGGGAGGTGGGGAGAGTTGTTGAAAGAGTGTGGGGGATTGCAGAAGAGCTAGTGGAGAGGGCAGGATGAGGAGGAAAGGCCTGGTGGTGATGGGATGAGGCACAGTGGGGAATAATATGAGAGAGTAAGTTGAAGATTAGAGGAGGTGGAGTGATGAGATGGAAGAGAGGTGGAGTGGGAAAGAGGCAGCTTTGTGGATGTGAAGGGGGAGGCAACTTTGAGTGCGAGAGAAGAGCAGAAATGAGGGCAGGCCAGGTCAGAGAGCCCTCTTTTATCATTCCCCAGTGAGGTGGTGCTTGAGAGCGGAACAGGCGGAGTGATAGGTTTTTCCCCGTGCCCTCATTGGTGTACAGACCATTTCCCTGGCGCTAGCTCTGCCCAGGCGAGGATTTTACTCATCACTTACAAGGTGAGGGCATGAGGAGATAACAGTGTACTTTCACACAACTTAAAAAATTATTATATATAATTGACAAATGAACACAGTATATGGCATTTGAACCAAAATTCCACATCATAAATGATGTGCTTAGATGGGAATATCAACAAGACCACCCTCTTCCTCCCCCAGAAAAAAAATAAGAGAAACCCTTCGTCATATCAGCTCGTACTCACCGAGGAGGTTCATAGTGCACGTGGTGATGGATGGCACCCAAGCAAGTACATCGGGTGAGCAATCAAATTGGAGCAGCAGTTCGGGGAAAAGAACCCCCTGGGCCTTCAGGACGCCAAATGTGAGGGCTTCCACAATGAAAAATGACAATGCAATGACGTAGCCCCATCTCCATTGTTCATCATCCTGTCGCACATCTTGTGAGTAAACAAACAGTTGGTGTCGTCAGACTGAAATAAAGTACATTGTTCGTGTATCAACAATCCTGTAATTTAGAATGCACAAAGTTTAAGTGGCATTATTTTTAAAAAGATGAAAGCACCACCAACTCGTATGGAGCTGCCCAGCAGGCAATGGTGTCCATCCATTCACCGAAAGGTACAGGAATTCAGGACAGGAATGGTGTCTAACAGCTCGGTGTCTTTAAAAACAAAACAGATATGGAATGAAAACCGAGCAAAACGATACCAGTTATAAGGGTAGTTTCAAAGTTGGCGGTTAATTCCAAAGCAGTGGAGGCGAGTGTTCACCTTAGAATTTAAAAGAGTCACCAAGTGTGTGATTCTGGAAGAACATGTGACATCCCAGGGGAATTGGGGAGTGGAGAAACGTAGTGACAAGAGGGTGGGACCAGAAGGCATATTTAAAATTTGTGAACCACTATTTAGCTCAAATGCCTGATGTTGGCTTAATGGTTAGGGTGGCAGGCTTGGGAT
>CM068959.1:122346792-122349292 GCA_035128595.1 Eptatretus atami | reverse complement strand
ACCAGAAAGGGGTTGTTGGCGACCTTGAGCGCCCCTGTGGAAATATGGTGGGGACAATCGCGACAGGAGGGGGGGGAGGGGGGGGCGGGAGAGGGAGGGGCACGGTAGAGAGGAAAGAGGCCCCTGCTGAGGAGAGAGGAGGGGGGCAAGGGAACTAGGGGCCGCTGGGGCGGGACATACCAAGATTGAGGATGCCGTAAATGAGTGGAGCAACACGACCTGCATCGAGAGAAGAGTGAGAGGCAAGCGTAGAGAAACATGATAAGCTGGTCAAGCGATCAGTGTGGATTGAGGCGTAACAGCCGAGGAGAGAATACTCTCAGGCTGCGCAGAAAGCTTTGTAGTGGTCAGAGAGCTCAGTGGGGCGAGGAAGGACTTTGCACGACGGAGGATTCCCAGTCGCGACATGGCTTTGGAAGGCTGAGGTTGGAAATGTGGTTTTCCACAGAAGAGATCATGGGCAAGATAGTGAACCCAGAAGCTTGAAAGAAAGGACTTCTTCCATTGGATTGTTGAGAAAGTGGATGGGGGGGGTTTTCCAAATGGTCCTTTCGGAGAGACATAACAGCTAATCACATGTCGGAGAGACATAGTGAGTGTGTGAGATATGTCCGGATTGAAAGAGAAGTTCCACTTGTTGGACCAGTTTGTGATTTTACCCAAATATGCAGTGAGCGAAGAAGCTGCTGAATGCCGATCTGAGGGATAACAGATGGTACGGCAGAGGGTGGAGTCATCAGCAAAGCGATAAAGAAGATTTTACAGAGAGTCGGAAAGATCATTGATGAAAAACAGAAAAAAGAACAGGGCCCAGAACGCTACCTTGAGGAACTCCAGCCTGGACTCCAGCCTCCAGAGACTGCATTTCATTTGTTTTACATCGTATAGTATAAGTTAAGGCGACCACTTGTTCTTCTCAACAACGTCGTTTCGACACGATGGTGACACTAAAACTTTGATTTCAACGTTGGGAAATTTTCCCCCAATCATTCACATTGTTAAACACAAGCATGAAGCGAACACAAAAATTTACAATTCCCATGTTTTATCACATATATCAAGTCTTAACATTAACGTTCGTCTGTACTCTGTCGTTTCCCTTTTAATAATGTAACTAAACACTAAACTGATATATTAACATATTTCAGAATGTTATCAACTAGTGTAGACCCTGTGACGCCTTGTCTGACATTGTTATTAAAAACAGTTAATATAGGAATTAAACACACGTGCCAACTGCGTGTGTACAAGTCAAATTAAACATGAAATATTAATGTTTAATGCGTGATTAAAGGACAAATCACTTTGCATTTCAGCTAAAGAGTACACATCTTTTAAAGTGCTTTATAATCAACAAAAGTAACATTTTGGGTAATATGATGGATGTCACACGTTTGTACAGAGTGGCCACAAGGATTCATCCTCGTCACACGGCCAACCCGTCCACCAAGCTTTCTCCGAATACGTCCATAACATCTTGAGACATTCTGCTTACGGACAGACAGAGGTGAAAACACAACCTCCGTACACCTTTGGTGGTGGAGGTAATAAATTACTAAACGGACAACAATTAAATTAGACGGACGGCACAAATTGCGACGGAGTGCCGACACGACACGCGACTCATAATGTAATCTCAACTTAGCAAACACCGAAAGAAAAACACTGTCACAAGCCTGACAACAAAGGAAGTGTATTGACGGATGGGATTTGAAAATCAATAAATAAAGTTGATGTATCTCTGCCCCTGCTTGCGAGCTGGTTATGGAGGAAACAAGTTGGCACGCACACACACACACACACACACACACAAGAGATGCTGGTATGCGACATTAGTTAAGTTGAGCAGTAATGGAACCGGTTCGTGCTCCATGGTAAACAGTTCTCTCTTGTTATCCCCTCCTCGACCCACCTCCCATCCTCTTGCTTGCTTGTTACTTCTTTGCCTTCACACTCAGGGACATCCCTTATTTTTCCACCGCACCAACGGACATCCTTTTTATAGCGCAACCCACGTGTCGTAGCTTCGCACGAACCGCGTGCCATGTGAAAGTCCCTGCCAATTCCATGCCAGCAGAACTTGAGGCTCCAGATGACTGACAGGTGGCCTCAAACGACAAAGCCTGGCCCTGCAAGGTAGGTAAAGCCAACAGCATGAAAACGAACCGTGCCCCGATTGCTTCACACTTGCACATACCTGCCGCTCCACCTATCCCCTGTATGTAATAGTACTGTTTGAGGCTTTTAACACACAAGTGAACTTAACTGCAACTGAACAAATAATTATTACCAGAGGAATACAGTCCTAAACATGTCAAATCATCCCACTCCACAAAAGTGCCAATGGAAACCACACAAATAAAAACATGCAAATGTACATTGTGCACGATATAATGAGGCTATCGACATGCCACAGTGTACCGAACGAGCAAACATGGCAGAATGTTGTCCTGCCTATGGAAATGTCCACTTCCCTTAACAACACCGACAGTGCCTGTTC
>CM068959.1:122298299-122309309 GCA_035128595.1 Eptatretus atami | reverse complement strand
GAGAAATTATTAGAATACAGTAAGTCATCACTTCCGGAAGTGGTGCGTGCCCGTACGGAATGTTCACATGCATTCCACGAATTATCGCTTGCATTGAAGTAACAACTGCTGTGATACTTACACACATAGAGTTATTTAAAATCCAAATTAAAATCAAGTTTACCTCCCTGTCTTTGCTAGCCATGACATTCGCTGCCATTGACCATTGCCACTCCTACATTTTGCTCCACTGACTTGAAACCTTTAATTTTGGCACGACTCAAACCTACATTATGACAATAAAGCCATCCCGTCACACCTCCTTGCGATTCTTGCAAGTGTTGTTGGGAGTGGTGTGCAGTGCATGTTCTTACACGCCTGCATGACGTGTTACATTTAAACAGTGTGAACCAGTTTTTTCCTTTTTAAAAATTTGTTTATTTTATAATGATGACGACGACAACATAATATCAAAATAAAGTTTGTGGTTTTTTTAATTAAATTTTATTTTTTTAATATGCTCGTTCAGATTCTGTTCGTATGAGCTTTTGCGTGTTCCGACCTGTATTGCTCCGATTAATGCTTGTTAATTAATGATTAACGCTCCAAGGGTAAAGTATGGTCCCAATCCATACATGAACGCACGTGTTCAAGGTCACAAATGTAGGCGGAGTTTCCAGGCCACGGTAACTAAGGCGCCCTTTCCCATCGGCCACGCCTACGCAGCAGCAACGTGTCCTATCATTGTTTGGTAAAATAAATGGCCGCAGAAACGTGTCCTGTCATTGGTAACTAAGGCGCCCTTTCCCATCGGCCACGCCTACGCAGCAACGTGTCCTATCATTGGTTTGGTAAATAAATGCCATAACTGGGAACCACTTGTCCGATTAATATCAAACCTTGAAAAGGCACATACTCAGGTCCCCAGCAATATACCTGGCAAGTTTCAATTAGATCGCGACCAGTGGTTGTCGAGAAACAGCGTCACACACACACACACACACACACACACACACACACACACACACACGGAATTACAGATTAGATATATATCTATAATAAAAAACTTTCAAAAATATTTTTTCCTCTGAAGTGTCTGAACAGATCGAGGCTAAACTTTACACGTATGACCGCCTGTCCATGAGGAACAAAAAGGTTCACACACACGTCATTCGTCACATGGTTTGGCAGCTATATTGGATTTACCCTAAAACCTATTAAAAAAAATCTCCTTCTGCAGAACGGCTGGACAGATCGAGGGGAAACTTCACAAAAATGTTCCCCAAGCCTTGGGTGCACAAGTTTGTTTCAGAATAATTGATAGGTCACATGGTTTGGCAGCCATATTGGATTGAAGAAAATATTAAATAACGTTTTCTCTGGAACTGCTTAATCAATCGACACGAAAACTCACAATTATGATCAGTAGTGACGTGAATACATGTTTTAAATTTCAACTTGATCGGACAACATGGTGTGGCAGCCAAAATTATTATTTTTTGATATGGGTTATTTTTTTTTTTTTTATTTATTTAAATAAGGCTCACTTGGCTGTGCCTGATGGGTTTGAGAGGTAGAGGAGTAGCAGCTAAAATGTGAATCCTATTCAAGTTCCTCTGGTGACTTCATCTTTGCTTGTTTGGGTTCCTTATGATTACTTCAATGTAGGACTTGTACCTATTTGGTCTTCCATTTGATTTGAATTGGATTATTTTATCCCATTCTAAATTCAATTGAATAATAATTTTAAAACACGTCATGGGTCAGGGTCAAGTGTCCGATCAAAGCGGGGTTGCATCAAAGAGGGACGTCTTGGTACCCGGTCATCACTGCCAGCAGTGATAAAGTGTCAGTTCCAATTATATATCTTACTAATTATGTAACACCAGTACACAAAACACCACACAAAACAAGTCCTGGTGAGGGGCTGCAAACTCCGATTGCTCTTTTTTCTTGTTCGGACTTGTTTGTGTGCTCTGCAGACAATGCATCGACGACACAGATGTTCACGTTCATACAGCAAACAGACCTTTTCCGTTTTATTGTGGTGGATTCACATTCCAATCGGATATAGTTTAGCCATATGTACTTTAAAGATACATGTATTTACTGACTTCTAAGTATTTTATGCCTCCGCTGATGAAGTCGCTGGAGGAATTCTGTTTTCGGGTTGTACGTCCGTACGTCTGTCCATGCTAATTGTCTGTTTTCTCTGCAACTGCTTCTCCAATTGACACTAATTTTTCACCATATGTGCAAGTACTCATGAAGAATGGTTCAATGATAATTATGTCATAGGTCACGTGGTGTGGCAGCTATGTTGGAAAAAAGGAAAAACTTTGGACCTCAATCTCCAAACCACTCAATGGAAAAAAATTGAAACTTGGCACGTGTGGAGTACTCCCCACGGGGAAAGTGTCATTTTTTTGATGATGTCATAGGGGGCTTCATCATGACATGATAATTGAAGTCATCTCATGCTAAATTGCATGGGTGGGGGAGAATTGATGTCATCGGTCACGTGGTTCTGCAGCCATTTTTTTTTTGTGGCAGGCGGGGGCATATCTGGCGACGTCGAAGAGTGCCTTCCAGTTATAGATGCGCTCACGTTCTTAAGAGTACTTCTTTATCGACATACTTGCATTGTGATTGTACGTACTTTATAGAAAAAGGAAATCGTGCAATACTGGCTACGACCAGATGGGCTTTGTGGCCTACGTCACCCATGATGTAGACAGACAGACAGAGACACAGACAAACAAGCCATCAATAGGCCGGTACTTACAAAATCAGTGGCTGCGACCGTTGCCTTTGGCCTCAAAAACAATACACTTCAAGCTTTTGACTAGTGAACCAATTCATTAACCCAATATGCAAATCCTGCTCAAATTTCAAGTCAATAGGTGAGAAATTGACGATTTTGTGACCTTGACCTATTGATCTCAAAACAATAGGCTTCTAGTTTTTGACTACCTCCAACCAGGTGGTTAAGTATCTTGAAGATCGGTGTACAATTGTGATTTGAAGGTGATGACATACAGACAAACAGACAGACCAGACCAACCAAATATTTGCAAATCTTCAATTTCCCAGGTAACAAAGGGACACAAATGCAATATCTCTTCCTCTGGCAAGGGTAATGAAGCATTCGATAATCACAGGCTGTACCCAACTTACCGACCGACCAACTTCACGCAGAAACAACTAGAAATAGAATTTGATGCTCATGGCATCAATGGATATGCCTCCTCCCACATTTGACATGAACCCACTGTTACATTTGATCTCAATTAAAGGTCACGAGAGATATCAGACGCTTTAAACACAAGTTATGGTCTGAAAAATGACTTTCAATGGGTACATGATCTTTGACCTGCGGAATAAAATTGAATCCGTTCATCTTTGTGTTGCAGTCCATCATTGTGCCAAGGTGGTTGAAATCTCTCCATGCTCTTACACTACGACCTCATCATCCCCCCCATCCGTACTCATGACTCTTCTTACCCCAAATGACCCTTTTGCAAGCTCTCCCCTTTTCCAGGTTGAGATTTTTTCCCCCTCCTCCCCCTAACCTCTTTTCGTTTGTTCCTTTCGTATCATCCCCAGCTTGTTTCATTCAGCTTTGAGTGTAGCTTATTCACCCCATGAGTCCTCCCTCCTCCCCTTGATCTCACTTCTACTCTGCTATTGGTGTTTCTCCTTTTCCATTCCATTCAGCTCTGACTCTTCAACAAGCCTCGACCATGCGTACAAACAAAATTCCCTGCACTGCTTCACATCAGAACACCCATGTCACCACTTGCTCATTTACCCACCTCCTTCCACACAAAAAGACCTCACCTGCAACAACATAATCTTCTCAAATTTGCCATCTCCACGCTCAAAAACATCTTACCAAAAAAAGCACAATCACACCACTACAGCTTTACAACAATACCACAATAATAAAAATACCAACGAACCATTCGCAACGATCCATCAAACATCCTCTTCTGCACTCCCCAGAATAACCGAGCCAGACTCCATTCTGGTTACCCCCCACACTCATTCCACAAATTCGATCCAACTCAGAACCCGCTCTGCCATGCGGTCGCCTTGAACCCGACACCGTACACACCTAATCACAACCTGCTCTCAACTCGTACAATATAGGTTCTTCAACATTTGATCTCTTTATGATCTCTGGGGGAATCCGATCGAGGGCTGGCTTACTTGGGTTGTGAGCTTCCAATGGAGATGCATCAGTTGTGAATCTTCGTGGGTTGTGTGGGAATCTTGACCACTCTATCTGCATCTGACATTGTTCCTCAAGCCCCACCTTCAAGAAAATGGAGTAAGATGCAAGTCAGGCTTTGCAAGTACAGTATCTTAAATGACTCTATGTTCAAGTCATATTGTTTTGAAGATAACAGGAAAGTTGTGGTGGCAACTCCTCTGGAATGAAGACAAAGCAACTTGATACCTGGGCTTGCCGTGAGGGTGCTATGCTTGTAACTACTCTTCTTGTTTTAGACTGACTTGGACATTGTTGTCAAGTCCAATCCTGCAACAATTTACCACTAAATACAAGTACGCCGAAATGGTGGCTAAAGGCGGCAAGGATTTGGAGTCGTCAATGCTGTGCCAAGTAGTCTCTGTGTTGAGTTGATATTCCTTGTTGCATCCACACATTATGCCTGGTGTTGGCTTAATGGCGAGAGTGGTGGGCTTGGGATCCAAGGGTCCTGACTTCAAATCCCACTCACTGTTGAATTAATACCAGGTGGGGTTGACTCTGCCCGTCATCCTTCTGAGGTCGGCAAAATGAGTGCCAGCTTGGTGGTAAACTGTCAGAATGGTGACCCGTCCAGGATTGTGTCCAATAGCCAAGGAGACTGCTGAGGCAGCGTCAGCGCTCTGCACAGAGTATGGTCCCAATCCATACATGAAAGAGAAAGGCAGAATCTAATCTCCACCCACCCCACTCTTTCCTCCCAATTAATTTTACCTCATTAATTACTCTATCCAAAAATATTTGAAAATATCTGGAAAACCTATCTATTTAGTTTATTTAACTAACATCATCACGCCCCCCCCCACCTCCCTCCCTTCAACCCCAACTACTTTCACCTCTAATTTTTAAAGCATGCACAGCATTTTGCAAAATGAAAGCCAATGATGAGAAGTGCCATTCAGAACATTTTATTTATTAAACTCACCTCATAAAAGCAGCAATGATTAGTTATTTTACTGGAATTAGCAGAGCTTTAGATGCATATTCACAAAACAAATGCAGTGCTTCCGGAGCCTTATTTTCCCTTTTCCTACAACTGAGGCTCTTGAAGCTACAAATGTAGAGATTGTACATGGACGATATAGACATAACACCCACAATATACAGATCGATGCTGGACATGGAAAAAACGTTCAAAGTCCTTCGGAGGAGGAAAAAAAAAAAAAGAAGAAAAAAGTTCGAAACACTTGGCTGTCTGAGCTGTTCTGTCTGAAGTTAATATTGCATTGAAGAAGAAAAATAAAAGTGCAAACTGTTCAAAATAATAAACCTGTCGCATGCCTCCAGGGCTTTGCTTTCCCTATAAAAGACTCTTAACTAGAGCTTCCCCAACAAGGAATAGTAAGGTAATATAATTCAGTGTTCGATTCGAGAAGCACACTTCAAACTGCACAACCAAACTGCGAGAAAAGTTTGGAAAGGAACAAGAGGCGATTCCGAGGGTCAGGTTACAAGATTCCACTTCCAGTCAAGTAACGTCGGACCTCGGACGCATACATCTCAATTGCAAGCAGCTGCTTTGTCCGTTGGCGGAGATGAACAAGCATTAATGGAGCAATACAGGTCGGAGCACGCAAAAGCTCATACGAACACATCTCTCCGGTGCGATTCTTGCAAGTGTTGTTGGGAGTGGTGTGCAGTGCATGTTCTTACACGCTGCATGACGTGTTACATTTAAACAGTGTGAACCAGTTTTTGTTCCTTTTTAAAAAATTTGTTTATTTTATAATGATGACGACGACAACATAATATCAAAATAAAGTTTGTGGTTTTTTTAATTAAATTTTATTTTTTTAATATGCTCGTTCAGATTCTGTTCGTGGATGCCAAGCTCATTGCTGTGCTCAGTTTTTTTGTAGCTCGGTTGACCTGCTGGCTAGTGTTTAACCGGGCTTTAAATGGATGAGGTCTTTTTGTTATATTTTATTAAATGGTAGATATTTTAACGATCCAAGGGTAAAGCATGGTCCCAATCCATACATGAACGCACGTGTTCAAGGTCAAAAATGTAGGCGGAGTTTCCAGGCCACGGTAACTAAGGCGCCTTTCCCATCGGCCACGCCTACGCAGCAACGTGTCCTATCATTGGTTTGGTAAATAAATGGCCGCAGAAACGTGTCCTGTCATTGGTAACTAAGGCGCCTTTCCCCATCGGCCACGCCTACGCAGCAACGTGCCTATCATTGGTTTGGTAAATAATGGCCATAACTTGGGAACCACTTGTCCGATTAATATCAAACTTGAAAAGGCACATACTCAGGTCCCAGCAATATACCTGGCAAGTTTCAATTAGATCGGACCAGTGTTGTCGAGAAACAGCGTCACATCACACACACACACACGGAATTATAGATAGATATATATCTATAAATAAAAAACTTTCAAAAATATTTTTCCTCTGAAGTGTCTGAACAGATCGAGGCTAAACTTTACACGTATGACCGCCTGTCCATGAGGAACAAAAGGTTCACACACACGTCATTCGTCACATGGTTTGGCAGCTATATTGGATTTACCCTAAAACCTATTAAAAAAAAATCTCCTTCTGCAGAACGGCTGGACAGATCGAGGGGAAACTTCACAAAAATGTTCCCCAAGCCTTGGGTGCACAAGTTTGTTTCAGAATAATTGAGTAGGTACAGGTTTGGCAGCCATATTGGATTGAAGAAATATAAATAATGTTTTCTCTGGAACTGCTTATCAATCGACACGAAACTTCACAATTATGATCCAGTAGTGACGGGAAATACATGTTTAAATTTCAACTTGATCGGCACACATGGTGTGGCAGCCAAAATTATTAATTTTTTGATATGGGTTATTTTTTTTATTTTTCTTTTTTCAAATAAGGCTCACTTGGCTGTGCCTGGATGGGTTTGAGGGTAGAGGAGTAGCAGCTAAAATGTGAATCCTATTCAAGTTCCTCCTGGTGACTTCATCTTTGCTTGTTTGGGTTCCTTATGATTACTTCAATGTAGGACTTGTACCTATTTGGTCTTCCATTTGATTTGAATTGAATTTATTTTAATCCCATTCTAAATTCAATTGAATAATAATTTTAAAAAACGTCATGGGTCAGGGTCAAGTGTCCGATCAAAGCGGGGTTGCATCAAAGAGGGACGTCTTGGTACCCGGTCATCACTGCCAGCAGTGATAAAGTGTCAGTTCCAATTATATATCTTACTAATTATGTAACACACCAGTACACAAACACCACACAAAACAAGTCCTGGTGAGGGGCTGCAAACTCCGATTGCTCTTTTTTCTTGTTCGGACTTGTTTTGTGTGCTCTGCAGACAATGCATCGACGACACAGATGTTCACGTTCATACAGCAAACAGACCTTTTCCGTTTTATTGTGTGGATTCACATTCCAATCGGATATAGTTTAGCCATATGTACTTTAAAGATACATGTATTTACTGACTTCTAAGTATTTTATGCCTCCGCTGATGAAGTCGCTGGAGGAATTCTGTTTTCGGGTTGTACGTCCGTACGTCTGTCCATGCTAATTGTCTGTTTTCTCTGCAACTGCTTCTCCAATTGACACTAATTTTTCACCATATGTGCAAGTACTCATGAAGAATGGTTCAATGATAATTATGTCATAGGTCACGTGGTGTGGCAGCTATGTTGGAAAAAAGGAAAAACTTTGGACCTCAATCTCCAAAACCACTCAATGGAAAAAAATTGAAACTTGGCACGTGTGGAGTACTCCCCACGGGGAAAGTGTCATTTTTTTGATGATGTCATAGGGGGGCTTCATCATGACATGATAATTGAAGTCATCTCATGCTAAATTGCATGGGGTGGGGGAGAATTGATGTCATCGGTCACGTGGTTCTGCAGCCATTTTTTTTTTGTGCAGGCGGGGGCATATCTGGCGACGTCGAAGAGTGCCCTTCCAGTTATAGATGCGCTCACGTTCTTAAGAGTACATTCTTTATCGACATACTTGCATTGTGATTGTACGTACTTTATAGAAAAAGGAAATCGTGCAATACTGGCTACGACCAGATGGGCTTTGTGGCCTACGTCACCACATGATGTAGACAGACAGACAGAGACACAGACAAACAAGCCATCAATAGGCCGGTACTTACAAAATCAGTGGCTGCGACCTTGCCCTTTTGGCCTCAAAAACAATACACTTCAAGCTTTTGACTAGTGAACCAATTCATTAACCCAATATGCAAATCCTGCTCAAATTTCAAGTCAATAGGTGAGAAATTGACGATTTTGTGACCTTGACCTATTGATCTCAAACAATAGGCTTCTAGTTTTTGACTACCTCCAACCAGGTGGTTAAGTATCTTGAAGATCGGTGTACAATTGTGATTTGAAGGTGATTGACATACAGACAAACAGACAGACCAGACCAACCAATATATTGCAAATCTTCAATTTCCCAGGTAACAAAGGGACACAAATGCAATACTCTCTCCTCTGGCAAGGGTAATGAAGCATTCGATAATCACAGGCTGTACCCAACTTACCGACCGACCAACTTCACGCAGAAACAACTAGAAAATAGAATTTGATGCTCATGCATCAATGGATATGCCTCCTCCCACATTTGACATGAACCCACTGTTACATTTGATCTCAATTAAAGGTCACGAGAGATATCAGACGCTTTTAAACACAAGTTATGGTCTGAAAAATGACTTTCAATGGGTACATGATCTTTGACCTGCGGAATAAAATTGAATCCGTTCATCTTTGTGTTGCAGTCCATCATTGTGCCAAGGTTGGTTGAAATCTCTCCATGCTCTTACACTACGACCTCATCATCCCCCCCATCCGTACTCATGACCTCTTCTACCCCAAATGACCCCTTTTGCAAGCTCTCCCCTTTTCCAGGTTGAGATTTTTTTCCCCCTCCTCCCCCTAACCTCTTTTCGTTTGTTCCTTTCGATATCATCCCCAGCTTGTTTCATTCAGCTTTGAGTGTAGCTTATTCACCCCATGAGTCCTCCCTCCTCCCCTTGATCTCACTTCTACTCTGCTATTGGTGTTTCTCCTTTTCCATTCCATTCAGCTCTGACTCTTCAACAAGCCTCGACCATGCGTACAAAACAAAATTCCCTGCACTGCTTCACATCAGAACACCCATGTCACCACTTGCTCATTTACCCACCTCCTTCCACACAAAAAGACCTCACCTGCAACAACATAATCTTCTCAAATTTGCCATCTCCACGCTCAAAAACATCTTACCAAAAAAAGCACAATCACACCACTACAGCTTTACAACAATACCACAATAATAAAAATACTCAACGAACCATTCGCAACGATCCATCCAAACATCCTCTTCTGCACTCCTCCAGAATAACCCGAGCCAGACTCCATTCTGGTTACCACCCCACACTCATTCCACAAATTCGATCCAACTCAGAACCCGCTCTGCCCATGCGGTCGCCTTGAACCCGACACCGTACACTACCTAATCACAACCTGCTCTCAACTCGTACAATATAGGTTCTTCAACATTTGATCTCTTTATGATCTCTGGGGGAATCCGATCGGAGGGCTGGCTTACTTGGGGTTGTGAGCTTCCAATGGAGATGCATCAGTTTGTGAATCTTCGTGGGTTGTGTGGGAATCTTGACCACTCTATTCTGCATCTGACAATTGTTCCTCAAGCCCCACCTTCAAGAAAATGGAGTAAGATGCAAGTCAGGCTTTGCAAGTACAGTATCTTAAATGACTCTATGTTCAAGTCATATTGTTTTGAAGATAACAGGAAAGTTGTGGTGGCAACTCCTCTGGAATGAAGACAAAGCAACTTGATACCTGGGCTTGCCGTGAGGGTGCTATGCTTGTAACTACCTCTTCTTGGTTTTAGACTGACTTGGACATTGTTGTCAAGTCCAATCCTGCAACAATTTTACCACTAAATACAAGTACGCCGAAAGTGGTGGCTAAAGGCGGCAAGGATTTGGAGTCGTCAATGCTGTGCCAAGTAGTCTCTGTGTTGAGTTGATATTTCCTTGTTGCATCCACACATTATGCCTGGTGTTGGCTTAATGGCGAGAGTGGTGGGCTTGGGATCCAAGGGTCCTGACTTCAAATCCCACTCACTGTTGAATTAATACCAGGTGGGGTTGACTCTGCCCGTCATCCTTCTGAGGTCGGCAAAATGAGTGCCAGCTTGGTGGTAAACTGTCAGAATGGTGACCCGTCCAGGATTGTGTCCAATAGCCAAGGAGACTGCTGAGGCAGCGTCAGCGCTCTGCACAGAGTATGGTCCCAATCCATACATGAAAGAGAAAGGCAGAATCTAATCTCCACCCACCCCACTCTTTCCTCCCAATTAATTTTACCTCATTAATTACTCTATCCAAAACATATTTGAAAATATCTGGAAAACCTATCTATTTAGTTTATTTTAACTAACATTCATCACCCCCCCCCACCTCCCTCCCTTCAACCCCAACTACTTTCACCTCTAATTTTTAAAGCATGCACAGCATTTTGCAAAATGAAAGCCAATGATGAGAAGTGCCCATTCAGAACATTTTATTTATTAAACTCACCTCATAAAAGCAGCAATGATTAGTTATTTTACTGGAATTAGCAGAGCTTTAGATGCATATTCACAAAACAAATGCAGTGCTTCCGGAGCCTTACTTTTCCCTTTTCCTACAACTGAGGCTCTTGAAGCTACAAATGTAGAGATTGTACATGGACGATATAGACATAACACCACAATATACAGATCGATGCTGGACATGGAAAAACGTTCAAAGTCC
>CM068959.1:122251071-122263497 GCA_035128595.1 Eptatretus atami | reverse complement strand
CTCACGACTCGCCAATCTCACACTGGAGTTATCCAACGAAAGCAGCAACAGTCAAAAAATATATATATATATATAATAATATATATATATATATATTGTATATTATTTCGAGTTTGTGGTTCGTGCCGCTATCTTCGACTTTGTTCTGCGCTCGAATAACGTGATATTCGGCTACATTATCTCAAAGACCATATGAGGTGCCATGTTACAAAAAAAAGTAATAAATATGGTTCTGAATAGTGAAATCTATTCTACTACTGCATTAAAGTAAAATATCTGCTGATACTCTGCATCAGTTCCATCAGCGCGTTATGCTAGTATATATATAAATCAAAGATTGGATTATACATTTTGAACACAAACAGTACAGCTAAGGCAATGCCATCTAACCAGCAGAGAGAACAAAATTATTGGTGCAAAGCATGGTTTGGACACAGCCCAAGTTGGTCCTACAGAAGTATGGATGTTCCAGTGCCTCACGCCGCCGAACCGTGCCTGATGATCGTAGCGCCAGTAATTTGTCCAAGAAGTCCAGTGCCTCTGGCTCACAGATGCTGGTTTCGCTGCACAAAGCGTTCCAACGTTCGTGAATGCCTGATGGGAATTAAAAAATAATATAATAATAATAAAATATAATAATAATCACCCACCATCTCAACCCAATGGGTCAAAGTGCCACAAAATTAAGCTTTTATAGCACATTCCTATTTCACAAATAAGCACAACCCCTTCATGACAAAAAAAAACAAACAACAGAAATGTCTTCTGAACTACATCATCAAAATCTACACATGAACATCTTTTATGGTGGATGATGCATAACATGGTGCACAGGTTGTCATCCTCGTTTCAACAATGAGCCACTGAATTTGGCACTCATACTTTATTTAACCAAGTGGGTAAGAATAACTATATTTGACAACAAACTACACAACAATATTGGGGTATTTTTGGAGAGGCAAAATGAAAAGGCAATCACTTTGCACTGAAAATACAAAGTACAAAGACTAAACCAGTAAACAACAGGAAACCAGCAAAAATCCTTGCTCATTCGCTATTAACAGAGTGGGAAAACATTCGTAGTCTGAGGGCCATAACAGCTATTTTAACCTTGGTAAGCCGGACACATGCTGAATGTGTTGTGAGCAATTTGAACAGCACTATTACATACACGTAAGTAATGAAACGAGTCATTGACTTCCGAATAAAAAAGCACGGCCACTCAGTCCACTTTCCCCTTCTTAACGCTCGCCACTATATTCAATCACGGCCAATGATAAAAGAAAATTCACGTATTTCATCGATTTTTATTCCAAACTGCAGACTTTTTTGAAGGCAATGGTGATAATCAGATTTTTTTTTTAATACACCACAAAAGAGCTCTGAAGCGATGACAGCACATTGGCATGACAAGCATGGCCTGGTTTACACTTCATAGAGTATGGCTGCTGTAGATTTGTGAAGATGTGCAGGGTTTCGTACCAGATTGTAATCACCAATCGGTTCATAACTACAGCTTGTATTGTTTTTTTCTGAAGAACCAAGCGTACCACGATACTCCTCCACTTCTCCGTGTCCTCAGCCAACTCTCTGCATCGTTCAACCACCCCACTTATTATACACTCCTCACACAATCTTCCCAACCTCAACGTTGTTTACGTCCTTTCCTCCCACCTTGCTCCCTCAACCTATCCAATCGCTTGGCCATCTCTCTTCCTCCATCCACACCATGGACCAGCCCACTTCAACCGCTTTTCATCAATCTCCCGTCAGTTCATCTACACACCAATTTCCTCCCTCAGTTCATTCATCCTCCTCCTATTCATCCTTTTCATCTTCACGCAATCCTCCTGACTCGGTTGTTCTCGCAAACCTGCAACCTCTGTTGTTGTCTCTGTCAGTACCACCATTTCGTCACATGCAAGACACCAGAACTTCCCTTTCAATTAACTTCATAGCTTTCTGTCTGCTAATTTTATCTTACCAAAACAAATTTAAAATCAGTGCGAAAGGTTTATGTCGCTCGAGTTGCGTACTCATCCTCATTCCGTGTACTACTACGCAACATATATATTTCTTTAATTTTGTTCCTAATGAGACATGCAGACAGACAACAAGCATAATTCAGGTGTATGTAGTGCCATGTAATTAATCTAGTCTGAGTTTGGAGGTCAGTGATTAAATCACGTCTGGGTTATACATACCAAGGACTTGCAAATGATACGTGCTGCTTCTTTGCTTGACGCTCAGCATTTGAAAGGATACGCGGACAAACAACGCTGGGAAGGCAATGCAAACCACCTTAGTATAACCATTGCCAATAAAGCAATAAACTGCTTTAAAAAACACACTCTATAAAGAGTAGTTCATCATCCACGGTAGATTAAACGAAAGGAGAGACACTGACAACGAATGTCACTGGCATCCACATCGGGAAAATAGAGTCAAACAAATCAGAAATGTTTTTAATAAAAACAAAAAAAACCGAGATGGAATCCCTGAAAAAAACCGACCAATGTAGGAAGGAATGACAAGGAAGGAAAGACAAGATAGAATGACACCACACACTTCACGGATTTCTATCACATATTTTGACATTCTTCCTGACTCAATCCCACAACAATCTAGAAGGACACTTGGTAGAGATGCATACCCCGCCACGCAATACCTGATCCACGAGAACATATCGGGCCAATACATTTTTGAGATATCTTGCTATATATCGTTTTTGGCCCTATCTCTCAAAGGTGAAGATCACTTTAAAATTAAATAAACTATCTGATCTTCACCAGATCTAAATCATTTCGTCCTCTCAATACCCAACTCTCCACCAAATTTCATCGAATCTGTCCACAACTTATTGAGAATATCTGTATACAAACAAACAAGACGTCGTGCAAGCACGATACTTGCAAAATCCATTAAACAAATTTGACCTCAAAAATAATTGGCTGGTTGAATTCAGTGACCTGAAATGTAAATCCTCTTCAAATTTCAAGTCAATCGGATGAAAATGAGGAGGATTTAGAAATCTTCACCTAGAGTTGTGACCTTTGGCGATGTGACCTTTTGACCTCAAAAAATAGGCTTCTTCTTATGACAAACTCTACCAATGTGGTGAAGTTTTGTGAAGTTAAAATTGTGACCTAGTGGCGACAAGCAGACAAACAGACAGAACAAGACGACGACGTCATGCGAGCACGATACTTGCAAAACATGAAACAAATTTGACCTCAAAAATAATTGGTGTTGAACTGGACCAAATATGCAACTCCTCTTCAAATTTCAAGTGAATTGGATGAAAAATTAACAATTTTGGAAATTCGGCCTATGTTGACCTTTGGTCGATGTAGCCTTCAAAAATAATTAGCTAGTTGATTCAGTGACCTGAAATATAAATCATCTCAAATTTCAAGTCAACGGATGAAAATTGAGGATTTCGAAATACCACCTTATATTGTTGCCCTTTGGCCTATGTTGACCTCAAAAATAATTGCTGGTTGAATTAATCGACCTGAAAATATAACTTCTCTTCAAATTTCAAGTCAAACGGATGAAAATTGAGGATTGAGAAATCCCACTATTGTTGACCTTGGCCTATGTTGACCTTTGACCCAAAACAATAGCTTCTTCCTTATGATAAACTCTGTCGCTGTTTGTCATCTACAGGTCACAATTTTAAACTGATCTTCACGAAAACTCACACATGGTAAACAAACAGACAGACAGACAAACACAAATCGATACATAACCAATATACTTGAAAAATCCAGAAAAACAAACAAAGGGTGAAAAAACCTTACCTCCGTGTAATACATTCAACACACAACCCACATACAATCTCCAACTACCTCGGCATATATACATCGATCAGACATCTTCATTCATTGTTTATTCCACCGATAACAAAGTCAAAATATGTTGTGATCGATCTGTTAAAAGGATTGTGTGTCTTTTCCCTACCTTTTTGGTTGTTTTTTGGGATTCCATCCATACATGTTTTTTCTTTCATTTTATAGAGTTTTTTCTTTGACTTGCATATGTCATGGCTCACAAAGTGTGTATGCTGTGGTATGTTTGTGGCATTCCACATAAAACTATTATGAGGTATTAACAAACCATCAATGGTCAGAAATGAAAGTACATCTTGGGAACCTGTAAAACGCAACTTCATACTCTCCATTTCCTTTTATTAAAATGAATTAGCAACGAATAGTGGGTATTGTAACCTTAGAAATGTTACAGTTTGATGGTAAAATTTTTATTTACTGTACGTTTCTTATGTGACAGTTATTTGAGTGTGGTGTCTCAGAATGTGAACTTTGTGTCTCTTATGTTTTGATGATGTTCTGTCTCCCTATTCGGGTTCTCTGCAATCTACCCTATCTGATAAATAAGTATCGTACATAACGCTTCGTGTCCACTGCAGAAAAATAAGGAGTCCAGTGTTGATAATTTTCTTATGATTTTTATTCCAAATGTCCCTTAATTTCTTGGAAATATGACAGTCTAGCGGCAGAGAAAATATAGATCAAATTGTGATCAGAAAAATAAAATTCGGACCGCAAGTAATCCCGTCTTGATTTTGCGTTCAGTCCCGTTATGTGCGAATCATCATCTCTCGTCGGACGTAATAACGCTAGCATTAGAAAACCTTGCTGTCTTGCAAACTTCCCCATTGATGGATATAATAGGACTTGCAAGCGTGTCAGCACATTTCTATTCGCCTCAAGCGCAGCGTTTGTCTTCGTGTCCGTATCTTTGCGAGAGCCGTAACGTATGAATCCAGCGCGAGGACGCCGAGCCGAACGAGGTGACTCGCATTTGTCTGATAATTCTTCATTTTAACCAACGCTATAATTTTTTTGGTGCTTCGTGAGGATCCAGAGAGGTAGAATTAGTTTTTCTTTTCATGTTTAAAGTGATTTATTTCAAGAGTTCGAAAGAAATAGATTCGCTTTAACGTTATTTTTCGCTTACAAGTGGGCTTCTTTGGCTACTGAACTCGTCTGTGTTTTCTTCTCTAATTTATAACATCGACTCTCTCAAAATGTGCTGTTTTTTTCTTTTTCCAGTCAAATATTGACTGTTTAAAAAGGCAGAGTAAAAATTGTTGTGTATCCAAAATATAATATTTACATTGTTTTTTCATCTGATTCCGTACATAATGCTGACGCCAAGCTCGAAAGTGTATTTACAGTGTGTATATATTCAGTGGTAACTTAAAACCGGACGTGCTGCAGTCTAAAAATTTAGATTTAGCGATTTGAATACATGCAGATTAACATAATGGGTTGCATTTCATGTTTCCCTCAACTTTTTTTTGCCCTTTGTGTAACAGTATGTTACCAAACTTTGTGAGCTACATATACAACTATGGATTATAACATTCTTGGAAATTTATTTTGACTTTTAATATTCCAACATAATTATTATTCTTGTCTTCATCCTTGCACCATTTGGCACACAGTGCTGCCGAGCAATTTCATTCATTAGACTGCTGGGTTACAACCTGGACGGGTTGCCACTCCGTCACAGGATACTCAACTGCAAGTGAAAAATTTGTAATTGTCTGGGTGCCGGCGAATAGCTTCATCTTCCTTCGCAAAGGACTCCATGGGGTCTTGAAAGTCCACAACTAAAAGCTAGCAAACAGGACGGCCAGTTTAATGTTCATCCGAGGACGGAGCACACACCGATTAATCAATAGCCCTGGCTTGTAAACACCAGGACGGTAGTTTATACCTGGGCCAAGATCGAACCAAGGTTAGACAGCTCAGAAGCAAGTCTGCAAACCTTCACATATTCGCCAGCCCTCCTACATAGCAGCATTGATTGAGCAGAACGCTCAACAGTGGACATGATCTTCTCCCTCCAGTCAACTACAAGAGAAGTGCTGTGAACATCAGAAGCCCTAATAGTTGCCTTCATGACCTCACTAAAGCGTTTGACCGGTAAGCAGGGATGGCTTTTTAACATCCTTTTGAAAATCGGATGCCCCTGAAACTACATAGCATGATCAGGTCATTCCACAATGACATGAAGGCAACCATCCAGTATGAGGGCAGCATGTCCGAGCCTTTTGACATCAAGAGTGTGTTGAAACAAGGCTGTGTCCTCGCGCCCACCCTCTTGGCATCTTTTTCTCTCTGCTCTTGAAGCATGCATTTGGGTTCTTCAACCGAAGGAGTGTACCTAACACTAGATCAGATGGACTGTTCAATCCCGCAAGACTGAGAGCGAAGATCAAGTACGTGAGGCCTTATCAGAGACATGCTCTTCGCTGATGATGCTGCAGTCACCTCACACTCTGAACAACAACTCCAGTGTCTCATGTACAGATTCTCTCAAGCCTGCAAATATTTCGGTCTCACCATCAGCCTGAAAAAATCAACGTGCTGGCCAAAATGTGGTATACCCCCTTTCCTCACCATACGACAACTATGAACTAAACGTTGTCCACCAGTTCACCTATCTAGGGTCTACCATCAGCCAACCTGTTCCTCGATGTCAGAGTAACCAACTATTGGAAGGCAGCAACAATTCGAGGCGACTTACAACACGTGTCTGGAGAATCCAAAGCTCACAGTCCAACTAAGATGGCAGTGTACAACGCCGTGCATCATCAGCACGCACCTGCATGGCAGTGAAACCTGGACAACATACGCCAAACAAAGCGGAAGCTGAACAGCTTCCACTTGCGCTGTCTTCGCCGAATCCTTGCATCAAATGGAGTGACAAAGTGCCAAATGCCCAGATTCGCACGTGCTGGCCTTCCTACCATGCACACGTTCCTCAGACCATGCAGGTTGCGCTGGCTCGGCCACGTGTGCCAGATGGAGACGGCCGCATACCGAAGGATATCCTTTATGGCGAGCTAGCCTCTGGCAAAGAATCTGTCGGCCGTCCCCAGCTGCGCTACAAGGATGTCTGCAAGCGTGACATGAAAGCTCTGAATGTCAACACTGAGAGCTGGGAGGACATAGCAGCTGACCGCAGCAGATGCGCAGCATGCTGCAAGAACAACTCAAGCGGGAGAAAAAAGATCCAGAACGTGGCTGAGAAAAAGAGAGCCAGACGGAAGGCACGCTCCTGTGGAGACAACCCTGCGCCACCCATACCTGCACCCGATGCGGCAGAGACTGCCACTCCCGAAGGACTGATCACATGGCCGACGCCGTTTCACCGTGACGTCACCACGCCTCAAACGACAACTAGGCACATCACCATCCATGTCGACATCGACCGACGGAGGCCTACTACTACTACTTCCTACATAACACCTACTTAAAATATTGAAAAAAAAAATCACCACGGGGCCGATTAAAACATGCTGCAGGTACCAGTACAGTGCCAAGCAAAAGCCCACTTATTTATCACTATTCAACAACAAAGGAAGGAAACAAACAAACAAAAAAAACGACTGACCTGTGAGCATGTCACCCAATGCGAAACACAGCACATGCACACACGCAACTTTAAGCCCAACAAACAAAATAAAGTGAGTACAGTCACAAACTATAAACCATGCACAACAGATCTCAACAAAGAATTAAACACTCAGTGCTTCAAAAAAGCAGAAATAGTTTTCAAAATTCAAACATGAAATCTATCAAAGTGAACACAAAAATAAATAAATAAAGACTATCAAGTAAACAACTGCAGCAGCACACGGGAAGTGGATGGGGGGGGGGGAACACCCGCAACGCGTACCTCCAAGTATTGTCATTGAAGCGAGGGTCCAGCTCAATGTTGTATTTATCAATATAGTCATAGAGACCTCAGTACCCAAAACCTTTGCAATTCGAACGAGCTGAGGAGGAAGTGGAGGGGGGGGGTGGGGGGGGATAAAAATCCACAAAAGTAAAATAATCCACGAGGTAACAGTTGCACTAGTGTTGAAACGAGGTGCAGAGGAAAAAAAAGAAAAAAAAGAAGTGAAACCTGATCGTAGTTGTCATGACATGAAAAATTTGTTCCTTCGGAAGAAGATCATGCTGGCAAGCATGCAACCCAGACTCCACAGGTCCAGGCTGTAATCATACATCTGGAATAAAAGAAAGGAAATTAAACAGCAAGGATCATAATTGGGTTGAGCAGCCCCACAAATGGTCACCACATTCAACACGTTAAAAAAACAAACAAAAAAAACCCCCCAAAAGGTATAAATGGAGGACGTCAGACCACGCGGTAAACCCACTTCAAAAGAATGACAGCAAAGTACTGAAGTGATCTGACCATGCAATTCAATGTTTATAGTCTCTTCATCACTTTAATAACTCACTTTAAAGGTCAATTAAAGTAGCCGATTTGCATCATCATGACTATCAGCAACAAACAGTGCAGTCAGTCAGGTCTAGGTCTCATTGCTCAGGTTCAATGTATCACACCCGAGTGGAGTCGTTGGAGTTACTTCCATACTATTTCAACCATCATCGGTATATAAACCAATTTAATTTCAATCTTTTAAAACATTCAATTACTGTATTTTTCGGTGTATAAATGCCATTTTATCGGCAAAAAAGGTAAAAGTTGGTGGTGCAGTTAATATACAGGTATGGGAAAAAAAAATCAGTCTTAAAAACAATCAATGCTGATTTTCAATTCTATTTCAAATGAACACTTTTTTTTTTAGCAGTCGGAACTGCTGTTACGCTCAATTCCACCGTTTAAATTTTGAAAACTGGTTCAGGTTAAGAGTTTGTACAGCGTTTTATGAACAGTGTGCGGAAATCAAATAAAGGCACGTCCGGAGACACCAGGAAACACCCGAAGTTTAGGTGCGTGACATATAGAGCCCCGGGGTTCTGAAAATGCCATTAAAAACAAAAGAAGAACACCTGGTCTCACATCAAAAGAATAATTATTCACAATAGCTGGAGTCCACTAACAGAGCAACCACCTCAAATAAACTTGCGCGCAATGTGATGATCAACACCACTGATCGCGAGAAGGACCGATCCACCGTCATGCTCGCCTGCACCGCAGATTGTGGCAAGCTTACTGTGTGTGTCGTATTAAAGAGGAAGATAATGCCCAAAGACAAGTTTCCAGCCGGCGTCATTGTTCGTGCGCAGCAGAAGGGGTTGATAGACGAGGGACTGGTCTAGGACTGGGTGCACACGGTCTGGGTAGTAGGCCGGATGGCGGTCTCTCCCGACGATGGAGCATGCTAGTCCTGGATGTGTTCAGTTGTCAAGAGCGACAACACCAAAGCGCTGCTCCGTCGGACCAACACTGATCTCGTCATCATCCCAGGCGGGATGACATCACTCCTGCAAGCCCCTCGATGTGTCCATCAACAAGCCATTCAAGGACGGGCTACGTCGCTGCTGGTTCGACTAGATAATGAGTGGGGAGAAGACCTACACCAAGAGTGGGAGGATGAGAAAGGTTGACCTTCCGATGATCTGTGGTTGGATTGCCAAGGTGTGGGAGGATAAACCGTCGGACATCATCAAGCGAGCATTTCTGAAATACTGCATCTTCAACAACATGGACGGCACAGAGGACGACATCATTTGGGAGGAGGAGGTTGCAAATGACGGTGACCACGATGTGGACAGCGATGGGGACTTGCTCTACCCTGATTATGTGCCGTCTTTGACGAGGAACGCATCGACGAGGGTTTCCTCGGGTTTAGCTGAAAAGCTTCATCAAACCCAAACGGCTCTTTTCAGGGCCAAAAATCCACAAGAAATATGTATGATACCGGTATGAATCCCTTTTCTTCCTTTTTATAGTATCAAAAAAAAATCCTCTTTATAAAATTAAAGAATAAGAAAGAAAAATAAAAACTTCCTGGTTAGTGCAGGGGCATATGTTTACATGTTGGCAAATTATGTTAATTTGTGGCACCAAAGTTTTTCTGAATCAGAATGTCCCACTGAACAAGAAAATATTTGGTGCCAATTTTTTTTAGAGATATTTGACTACGTTTTTTTCAGGTATATACATCAGAACATATAATTGACCGATTCAGCAAAATTTTTGACATGATTTTTTTAATATCTTTGATGGACCATGTCATGTAGCACCTCAAAATGATCGGTGTGGACCATGGTATACAATGAAAATGTCAGAATTTATACATACCATAGTTTAATTAAATGGTACCGTAAAATCAAAGATGGCCACCTCTAAATCATGAAATTCAACTAATTGGCAAATATGTATATATATGCAAGATTAGTTAAGATAACAACACAGTCTATTTGTTGTAATAAATTACAGTTGTTGATCATGAGGATCATTTCAGAAGTTTTTTGATTGATTCTTTAATACAACTTAGCAGATAATAATAAAAAATAAAATTATTATCTTACTATTTGCTGATTATCATTTTTAGAAAAGTAGACAACATGACGCGATGTAACATATATTATTCGCCTTAATATTTTGGTGCAGATAAGATTACAACTTTCTTTATTTTCGAGAGTGGATGACATCGCAGTTATATTAATCATAATACTGTGCATATCAACAGTCATGCCAAAACACATGTATGTGCATTTGTTAACAAGTTTGCTTTACCTTTCTTGCTTCTGTTTATTTCAGATGTACTTACTATGTCTGTACCAGACCACTAATCATAAATTGAGGTATCTCTCTGAATAAAATGGACAACACTCATTCCAAGCATCCTCGTGTAACTTCAAGAAAGCTCTAGCAATATGTTGAAGTGTCAAGTTCTCTGACAAGTGTTCATCTGAGTTTCAGGTTATGGTGATCCTGGTTATCTACCATTGAGCAGCAGACTCCGGGATGTTGATGCATCAGATCTTCAATCATATGGGGCGTCTTGGCAAAGGGAATGCTTTCAAGAGACTGTGCATAAGCTCAAAATTGATCGTGCGAAGATGCGATTTCAGAAAAGTACAGCACCAAAGATTCTGCCATTCTGCTATATCTCCAGTAGGCTCCGTATCTTCCCAAGCATCAAAATGTGATGATAACTACCGTGTTCAGATGCCAACAGGGACGAAGCCATTCCACCGTCATCATCAGTCTCACATAACAAGATGCAATGTATATTCTGTAGTGGAGAATGGAGCAAAAAATTGCATGAAGTGTGTTCATTTGACGTTGGAAAAAATCTACGACTGTCCATAATCAGTGATAATGATGAATGGGAAGGTTCGATTACAAGCCATATCACAAATGACGCTCGGGCCATAGAATTTAAAATATCATCTCCGGCCCCTGTGAAAAACTGTACGCTAACAGAACAAGTTGATCTAACAGTGGATCAGAACCAAAGTTATTTTGCTGACATCGAGTTCTTCAATGTATTTCACTTCTCGGCATTTTGTTTCAATGAATGATGTCACCAACACTACATTCATCCACGAATGCATGGAGTGGTAGGAGGAAATTGATTCAGATAAACATGTTAAAGATCTGATCAAGACACATTGAAATGTTGTTTCACTCCCAAGTGCAGAAATTGAAATGTTATGCTCCAAGAATCAAAGATTCTGCCATCAGAAAGGAAATTGACTCCAAAGTATGGAGAATGAAAAGCTTTTTGAATGTGCGAATACTCTTCGAAAGGACATTCTTCGTGGCAGAGAAGCCATGGGTCTTTGAGGATCACTTAGAGTGGTAGTAGAGATGATAACGTCCCAGCATCCTTGACAGCACTGCTCGATGGGTGTTAGAGGGCCATCCATGTCCTTGGCTGATGAACGTACAACACATGATAGAGCAACCATCAACATTGCACAGAACATAATGTATGAAGTGAAAACCCAAAGGCAGTGACATCATATACCAAGAATGTGAACTCATTTGCAGAATCCGAGAAATTGCCACACAAAAGGAGCACTGGAACAACACATCAAGCAGCTATTATCAGGCTATGGTGTGTAATGATGAAATAGCCAAACCCAATACCAGAACTCAGGATATGGTTTGGACATTAGAGACCAACCTATACAGCCAGTGATAACCCATCTACCACCTGCACCAAAGGCTGTGCTGGAACTTGTGAGGTGCAAATGTGTCAAACAAATGTGAGGACGGCACTGTTGTTCCTGCAAGCGAGCAAATGTTGTATGTACAGAGATGTGCACTTGTGAGGCATCTGATGACAACTGTGAGAACACTCAAACAATCAGCAGCCTCTGATTCAGATGACAGTGATGATGAAACTATAAATTGATGAACTCTGAATAATATAAAATATAACACTTAAGTTGTGCAAGCGGCATGCACCAATTTTGTTCAATAAATTTGAAAATGCACTATATTTTCCATATTTTAAAATATATAACATTTATATAAGATAAGTAGCATGATAATTTCCTGCCAAAATTACTCTGTACATCTCACCGATCATTTTAAGGTGCTATATGACATACTTATTAAGTTTTGAAAAAATAAATTTTTGTTACAACACGATCACGGTCATCTCGTATTTTCTGG
>CM068959.1:122239350-122244404 GCA_035128595.1 Eptatretus atami | reverse complement strand
CTGGCCTGAGCCAGATTTTGGGGGTTGGACTGCGGGGTTGGGCTTCGCGATGGTAATCCCCAAACCCTGAGTCCGCAGCAATATATACAAAAATAACTCGATGTTAATCATTTTGATTTGCTTATCACATAAATCTTTCAGACTCAGAATAAAACTCTTCCCCCGGGCCAGCGATGAACCCATTAGCAAATGGAATGGTTAGTGTCGTTAATTTTGTCAATTCACGAACCACAGCGCTATTGGAATGCAAATTAATTGCAATAACTACATCAACTAGAATGGCACTCAGTGGAGCACATAGTCTCGCCTCGCACACTCACTCTGAACAAAAATACCATCGTTAACTGAACATGCTGCTATTATGGCCCATACACCTGCATTATCGATGCACCCGATTATGTCATTATCTGTAGCCTTTATCTGTAGCCTTATTATGCTATTTAACGACCACTTTAGTGCACATTGAGGCTAAATTGCATCAATGAAGAAGAATATGAAAAAAAAATTCAAACTCCATTCCCCATGGCTAGTTGATCATATATATGAAGTTTTGCATCGATCTGTTAAGCAGTTCTGGAGAAGATTTTTTTTTATTTAAACATTTTCATTTTCAATCCAATTTGACCACCAGACCACGTGACCGATGACATAATAAACTTACTCACTCACATCGGGACATAGTTCAGATGTATGAACTTTCAGATTTTTCGGATCAGGATTTCGATTCAACCAATTATGGCTGATGACATCGTTATCACTGTATGTACCCAATGGGGGAGTTGACGACATATGCCAAGTTTCAATTACTTTCATCGACTGGTTTCGGAGTTGTCCAATATTTTTCCTTTAATCCAATATGGCTGCTATACTATGTGACCTATGACATCAAAGTTATCAATAAAATATTCTCCATGGGGCGTCCCTCCTATGTTTAAAGTTTCGCATTGATCGGACAAGCGGTTGAAGAGAGAAAAAAAATTATTTAAGCAAAGACACATCGACGTGGAGACACACACAGACAGACAGACAGACAGACAGACAGACACAGAGATTTTGATGCGTTACAATAGTCTCGCAACCCCATTGGGCGAGACTAATAAAATATACATTTAAATCTGCATGGAGCAGTAGAAACCTTTGAATCTCATTTAACATGCACATTGCACAAGGTATATAAAAACAATCACAAGTTAAATTGATGTGCTGCAGTGCAAAACAGACAGCCTGACCTTTCGGTTTTCATGATCAATCATGACGTTGTGAGGTTTTACATCGCGGTGCATGATACCCATGCTGTGGCAATAATCCAGAGCCTGAAGAACAATTAACAGAAAAACACTGCATGAGAAATGCTCCAAATTTGCATGAGAAACAAATAAAACTCGGACGAAGTCGTGTTTTTGGCTGAAAAGTATCGACCCCTTCCATCCTCAACCACTTGTGAAGATAATGAGCACATTGAGGATTTAAAGCCAGCAACATGCCAGAACAACTTGACCAACAATGTGTGTGTGATGTTAGCCAGCAATGTGGGCGCACGCTGATGTGAACACCGACCATGTTATTGGGGCGAATTTCAAAGCATCGAGACAATAAATTTTGCATTATTTCTTTTTACAGAGAGACTAAGGCTCATGGAAGGGCACACACATTGACTTTGGGGAAACAACTTCCTGGAATTCGCTGAGTGCCAGCGGTGGCATCTAATGGTGGAGCTTCTCCCTCCCCAACGGATGCCCACCGATGGGGTTTATCCGTGCTCTATCTTCTAAATGCTGGACATCAAGCAAGGAAGCAGTACGTAGCATTCATTAAGTCTTTCGTGTGACTCGGCCATGGTTAGAACCGCCGAGCTCCCCGACTCAAAGCGGACGTTCTAACCACAATGCCCCAGAGCCTGTTTAATAATAAAACTGCGGAAAGATAAATGGATTCGCCTTTTTTTGAGTGTTTAACCTCAAGTTCGATAACAGGAGGGTAATTCACAGGTGAGTCTCCTAAAACATAGACTTGATCATGAGGCGAACTCAAGGAAACTCTTTGGTGATACCCAAGTGCCATAAATGCTAAGTGCTCGGCATTTATTAACATAGACCAATTTTGCTCCAGTGTGTGACCGGTGTCAGATAATTTAAGTGTTCAAGCATATTCATAAATACTTTGAAGTTTAAAGATTTCTAAGGGTGCAACGAGTACAATGTACACCAGTTTGGTTAGCAAGGAGCTTCGTACAATCACAAGAAAGCATTTAAGAACGCAGAACCTCACTGGGGTATTTGCACAAGCGACCCCTTTCCTACACCAGTGGTGCTATGTATATTGAAGTTGTTCTGCATGCGGACACTGACACAGACACCAACCTCTCCCATCCCTTCGAAAACAGGCAAGACAAATAATTCCTGCTCGTTAAGCGTTTAAGGGAGAAGGGAAATTCAACCACCATGACAAATCGATAAACTATGATAGGACAGTAGAACAAGTATCAGGAACGTTTTTGGAGACAGATACTGAAACTGTTAATGCCAAGCAAGTTTGGCTGACACTGCAGGAAATGGCATGAATCGGCCAATTCTCAAATTTGGAGTTAGTCACATTCAAAAGGGCAGTACATCCCTTGTCACTTTTACAATAACCTTCTTACAATAATGTAAGGAAGGCATCAACTCACTGCAACAAGAAACACACCTTTAGAATCTCATACATGTAGAACCTGATGTCGTAGTCCGTTAACGTCTGATAAAGTTGCTGCAAAAGAAGACATGGGTCTGTCTCGGCAGCGATTTCAACATAATGGCAGCATTTCCTCGGCACAATTAATGTGGAAAACATATCTGGTTAAGTCCAAAACCTGCAGGACCTTGAAATCTGTGTTGTTGACGTGTTCAAATACCAAAGCCGGTGTCCTTGACTAAAGAGACAAAAAAAAACAAGGTAGACTGTCAGGAACAAAACCACATCGTGTACAGCATTCAAGACACACCACGGAGTAAATAAAAGCAGCAAATCCACTGCTCAAAACAACTGAACAGAGTCTATTGGTACAAACAACTGTAATTTAGCTACTGCCTCAAGGTTCCAGAGAAGAAGCGGGGAACTATAAACCTGTAAGTTTAACTTCAGTTCTGGGGAAGATGTTGGAGAAGTTAATTATGGATCAGATGGGGAATTGTTTGGATAAATCTAAAATAATAAACATGCCACTGTGTGTCAGTGCATCAGTCAGTCAGTGTGTGTGTCTCCTCCATAACTCCAAAACCATGAACTCCACCGCCCATGGACATCTCCCGGGCTGTCTCCATGTGCTGTTTTAACGTACCCCATTTCATTCAATCCTGTACTACCTGTCCCCTTCTTCACAAGTCCCACTACCAAACACAAGTCGAGAACCCATCCCCCTATTTCCCCCAACAACACAGTCCAGAACCCCTCCCCTCATGCTTACCTCCTCACAAACCCCTCCCCATCTCCCCCCCCCCTCTTCCTCGTTCCCACCCCCCCCTCCTCCTCGTTCCCCCCTTCCTGGAGTGTATAGCAACGTTTAGTGAGACGTTGCTCTCCATGCCACCTCCTTTCCTCAGCACCTCTAAGCTCCCCCACCCCTCCTCCACTCCCTCTCCCACTCACCTCCCCTCAATATTCCCATCAGCGAAGTGACGGATTGTATTTGCTCATATAAACAAATTGAAGGCAGTCAGCATGCATTTACTAAAGAGAGGTCGGAGCTCTATGAAGCAGGTTCTGATTGGGTGGATGAGGGAAGTGTCGTATATCTAGACTTTCAGAAAGCATTTCATAAGGTACCACAAACGATGTGCAAATTAAAATGCAGACACGGATGAACCTATAGATATTTGCTCAACATACAAAAAACAGCAACCTGATAGCCGTATATAATCTGGGAGAGCTTAGTTTTTCTGCTCAAATACACGAGATATCGAAAAGGATCGCATGGTTATGACTTATGAGCAAGTCGGTGAGCAGGCAGGTACAAAGGAAAAAGAGGGCAAACAGCACACAATCGCAAATAAAATTTAAATAAATGCATACCACAGGGTCTTTAACCACATCCAGTAAGCTGATGATGTTTGGTCCACCTCGTAAGTTTTCCAGAATCTTTATTTCACGCTTTATCTTTTTCTTTTTCACTGGCTGTTCAGAACAAGAAAGATAAACTGGTACAAGAAATCGTGCTTTTCTGCAGCATTTTGAAAGAAAAGGCTGAGGGTTGAGCAATAATCTTCACATTGACAAATGATGCAATCAAAAATGTCTTCCATCATTACGAGATATTTTCCCTGGCACCAAAAAGAGCAAAAATGAAAGTCAGACTTGGAGATTGAAAGTGAAGACACACAACATTATATCAAGCATCACACGTTATAGAACAGAGCGATGGAGGACAACCTCACAGTATGCTTCAGGGAGACATCAGGAAATATCATGGCAAACAAGCTAGAACTGGAAGCTGTCAGGGTTCATTGACAATCCGGGTCGTTGAAGCATCGCAACGTAGCTGTGATGGGGAGCAATTCCGACGCTCAATTTGGAAAAACATGACATCTTGATCCTCAAAATAAAAACTCAAATTAACAATGTGGAGCCTCGGTGGGGTGTTTAGCTCGGTGACCCCTTTTACACACCATGGGTGCTATATTAAAAGCTGCCCAACGGGGCCATACAAAGGCCGCCCACCGAGAAATATTAAAGTAGACGTGCAGAGACAGACAGAGACACACAGATAGAGAAAACACACAGACAGACACCCTACCTTGAGGATCTTTACCACGACCTTCTCGTTATTGGTGATGTTTATGGCCTCGAACACTTCACTGTACTTTCCCCGTCCAAGTTTCCGCACAAGTTGATAATCATCCTGATTTCTGCATGCCACAATGTACAATGGACAATATTATCTGGTGCAATGCGATGGTTCAATAAATGCAACTCAGGAAAATAACTTTATTTGCGGTTATAAGAAAACAAAAATCATGCAAACCAATACACAGAATGGGATTTCACTGAAGCCACCACATGAGCAGAAAGTTTAAACCATA
>CM068959.1:122229350-122236850 GCA_035128595.1 Eptatretus atami | reverse complement strand
AATGGCCGCCATAGCGGCCATATTGGACTTTGACCAAGTCCTACATCTAATGGCATGATCCTTGGACCATACCTAACCCCCCACCAAGTTTCGTCGAAATCCGTCAGGAGTTTTTCCGTAATACTGTTACAACAAACAAACAAACAAAACAAACAAACAAACAAACAGACGGGTGAAAACAGTAACCTCCGTCCATCTTCGATGGCGGAGGTTAACAAGGAAAAGAGCAATTCGAGATTGCAGACCATCGCCAGCACTTGTTTTGTGTGGTGTTTGTGTAGTTTTGTGTGGTGTTTGTGTACCGGTGGATTACATAATTAATGAGAGACAATTAGAAGAAAGAAAGAAATTAATAAAGAAACAAAGAAATAAAAATAAAAAAGAACCCAGTATCAAAAAATAAAAATAAATCTGCCTGCGAGACCATGTGTCCAATCAAGTTTAAATTTAAAACATGTATTCACCATCACGACAAAATCAGAATTGTGAAGTTTCACATCGATTGATTAAGCAGTTCTCAAGAAAACATCTACCAGATAAAACGCAATGTGTGTTTTTGTATTTGTTTGTGTGATGTCTGTCCCACTTCAAAAGGACGATTTAAGAAGGGGTTTAAAGACCAATCTTTTAACACGACTGTGTGTTCACCACGGTATATTTTTTCAGAATATAAAAACTTGAAAAACATTTTCCCTTAAAGAGTAATTACATCTCTTCTTTTGGAAATATAGATGGTGACTTGCAACCAGGCCTCAATGGCAATGTACAGAAGTGTATATAAAAAACAACAAAAATACAAGGCGCAGGGAGGTGACACTGCACATGATGTGTACCACGCACAGAGTAAAATAAGTGTTTATTTACAAATGTGCAATGTCTAATAAATAAAGAAGATACAAGCACACCTAACGCAAGGCCGAGGCTTCAGGCTTTGGCATGTTCACGAAGCTGTACCCTCAAAATGAAAGGCCCCAGAAGATAAAGAAAATATGGTAACATTTGTATATGTAGAGCTATAAAATAACGCTTTTTCTTGCTACAAAACATTATAATCTTAAAGTCCCTGAATATTTTGAAGAAAATAATTCCAACCCATCATTTTTAATGGGCTTTAAACGAGTTATTTAATAATTTTCTTCAATCAAATGTGGCTGCCAAACCATGTGACCTATGATATCATGTGTGTGAACCTTTTGTTCCTCATGGAAATGCGGTCATATGTGTAAAGAAGAGGATTCTTCAGAGAAGAGGATTTTTGAAGGTTTTTAAAAACAAAAACAATATGGCTGCCAAATCATGTGACCAGTGATGTCATCAATTTTTTTTTTCTGTGGACCATTTTATTCCGAGATGATGCTCAAAAATTTTCATGCCGATATGTAGTGTGTATGTATGTAGATATATATATATATATATACATATATATATACATACATACGTATTGTTGCGGGCGGTGGGTCGGGTGAGAAGACCACCAGGGGGAGGGGGGGAAGCTATCTCGGGTTCCCACCAGACTCCCTGGAATTGCAGGAGTCGCACACGGATAATCCCGTGACGCGGCGGGTCGCTAACCGACCGTGAACGGCAATAACCCAACCGCGTGACCTCGGGTCCTCCCGTAGATGGGTTAACCGGGTTACCAAATTAATCACGTGATTTAATTACCGGGGAACACGCCCTCGGTATGCCTTATCCGAACTAGATCACTTTACCGGATCGGATCGTTTTACCGGATCGGATGCAGCCGAGCTGGCTGGTACTTTGCTTACGTTTCCACTGCTACTTTGGTGATTCATCTCTGCCTAATCGCTATTCATGATGCTTCATTTTGGCCTACTCATCATTATTCATGATGCTCTATGGTTCCACCAATCAGGTAATCCTGTCCTTTCTTTTTCTCAACCAATCAAAGTTGAGGATATTACATTGCAACTTCATAAACGAGAGTTTGGTGCTTCTTCTTCATCTGCTTGTGGTTTTATCCTGAGCAGTGCAAGTCGAAAAGCTTTGATAATGTCCATTTTATTGAAATGAATATTTCAATTTTGTTGTACTAATAAAAAGGATGTTAACATTGAAATATCTCTTTGGTCTATATTGCCCTACTGGGGCCCATGTCAAAATGTCACTTTTCCAGCATGTCCGCCATTTCTTGAGGTTCGTGAAATTTGTGTACTTTGACATTACAACATCTCCCTACTCAATAGGTCCATCAGACAGTTTACTGGCGAAAACTGACAAAAATCCAAGGGCTTCCAGCATCTTGATAGGGACGTTGACGATTCAACTCCACCTCCTAGTGATGAGACAGTGATAGTGGACGATGGAAATGCTGTCTTCTATTACGAGGGAGCTACCAGAGAATTTCCGAGAGAAAAGCCTCAATGTCTTCAATGCGGTGTCATCCCGATCAGATGTCATCTTCAGCACTGACATGTACAACACAGACTCAGTCAAGTCACGTGAAAGGCAGAGAAGAGGATGCGGAGAGAAGAGCATCATTCAGGGAGGGAAATACAAAGAAACCAGGAGACTGGAAACAATTCCTGACTAATGATGAGAACAAAAAAACAACTAATACAAGTCCTACAAGATGTATGTAGTAAAGATGACATGGTCAAGAAGCTTTAGGGCAGGAAAATGAAATTCATCCAGGAGCTGCGTACTTGTTAACCTCTCCAGATGGGAACCAAGTGACACAATCAGAGATCACTTCTTTGAAATCATCTCAGGAAGAAACAGATTCCCGTGTAATTCTCTACTGCATGTATGGTAAAGAACAACAGTACAAGAATGTACGAGTAAAGAGCCGTGACAGCGACATTTTCTTCATTTTGCTGCACTGTGCTCATCAGATCTCAGATGCGACCTTGCTCTTTGATAGAGGAAGGGGCAACAAGAAAGAAAAGGTTGATTGATGTCTCTCAATTTGCCGAACAGTCCACTCTGGAGTATTGCTCTGCCTTAACTGGTCTACATGCATTCGTTGGTTGTGATTCCACAAGTGCCTTTAAAAAGCTTGGGAAAAATCAAGCCCATCAAATTGATGCAAAAATTTAACAAGTTCATGACACCTCTTGCAAACTTGGGAGAATCTTGGTCCGTTTCAGATGAATTAACAACAGGCTTGGAAGAATTCACATGTGCATTGTACGGCAAATCAAGATTCAAAGATGTTGATGAAGCCCGGCTCCAGATGACGAAACAGAAATGCAGAGGTGATTCAGATGTACTCACCCCCACTGCCAATGCAGATTTAGCATCTTTTCCACTGTGTAAGAGCAGCCTGGAAGAACACATCCACAGAGTTAATTACCAAGTGGCAATTTGGAAGAAGGCCCATCTTCCAGATCCCCATATCCCCTCTCCGACGGATAACCATGATTGGACTGACTGCCAGTGGAGACAAAATGGAGCCATTATGGTCAAAGCTTGGCACCCTTCCACCGAAGTTGGTTGTTGCTCTTGAATCAGCAGAAGAGGACTCAAGTGATGATGAGTTTGATTCAATCAGTAAGCATGACGATGAATCATAAGAGAAACATGCTTAAGCATACATGCATATGGAAGCATTGATTAGAATTTCTTACTCATGATAATTTCTTACTCATTTTTGAACGGAAAGCAGTTCATAGCCAATTTATTGATAATCGTGTAAAACAATAACGCATACTTGCGAGACAGTAGCTTTTCATTTCTTTAAACATCTGTATGGAGTTATACTTATAACTTTTCCTCTGTGACGTGAAGGTACTTTGTCTCTTGCAAGGGCAAATATGTCAATGTTATTTCTATTTGATATTTGTTTCCTTCTCTTAGATCTGTGCTACAGTCCTTTACAAATATCAAGGAAAAATCATTCTTTGCATACATCTCATGTGCTTGATTTTTGTTCGTCATATTTCAAGTATTTTTGTTTGTATATTGGCAATAATTTTCAATACATTGGTGCGAGATGTAAAATAAACATTTCAAAGATTTGTTTAATGTTACGAAGTTGGCGTGTTATATTATGCCTGGTGTTGGCTTAATGGTTAGGGTGGTGGGCTTGGGATCTGAGAATCCTGAGTTCAAATCCCACTTTTCTGTTGAATTAATACCAGGTGGGGTTGATTCTGCCTGTCGTCCTTCCGAGGTCGGCAAAATGAGTACCAGCTTGTTGGTATACTGTGTCGGAGTGGCGACCCGTCCAGGATTGTGTCCAATAGCGAAGGAGACTGCTTAGGTAGTACCAACGCTCTGCACACAGAGTATGGTCCCAATGGATGGATGGATGGCATGTTACATTGGCTGTGCTATGAGATCAAATTTGAGCCAGTAACGACTGAGATACTGCAATATCAAAGTGCACAAATATCACAAACCTTAAGAAATGGTGGAAATGCTGAGAAAGTGACATTTTGACATGGGTCCCAATAGGGCATGAGAAAACAGACCAAAAGAGTTTTTTTTTTCCAATGTTGACATCTTTCTCCATCTAAGGGGACATCAACGAACATACTTATGCACATTAGGTTGGATCATAGGGGAAGTGCACAGACTAATGGCACCATTTAACTTACCCAAATCTTACAACATACGTCCTCAAAACCGATGAGTGATCATGCCATATAGAGTAATCAACATTGGCCTCAAGACAATCAAGTCTGACTGCAGTTTATAGCAATTGACTCCCTATCTGAGACGTGAGTTCGAGAGAGATTAGGTTTCTGTCATTGATGTACACTTGCGTAAAACACTCGACTCCAGTGGTGTCGTGCAAAAGAATGTTGAGGTACTGGAGCCCTGAAAAAATGTGTCGGCCGTGATGTCATCACTAGATCTACGGTCACATCAAGTTTTATTTAACACGAGACGACCCGTGAACCCGTTGGGTTCCCGTTGTGACAGCGGTTGATGAAAAAAATCATTTCAAGAAAAAAACAAAGATAGCTCCAGCGAACTATACCGCTGAGGTTGTTTGCATTGATCAAATTCTCCCGAAGAGTACTTGACTGAATCAGGAATTTATTTTTTAATAATTTTTTCGTTGCCCGATTTGAACGAAACTTGATACTGCACACCGCAGGCGAATGGTGTTAAGGTGGCCCTAAAATTTTTGCACCATCGTGTACCGTTTTGACTATTTCGGGAACATACATACGTACATACAAGATGAGAGTTTTAGTAATATATAGATAGATGACAATAACCATACGAGTCCACAAAAATGTCTTCATGAACCATCGCAAATCCCCACGCTTCCCACCAAAAGAAAAGTTGAAAGATGGCAAAAAGTTCCACTCGGAATGACCCAATATCATTTTTTTTTTAGAAAATCTCCTAAGTTTTGGACCTGTAGCCACAAGTCGCCACCACTGGGACATGTACCGAAGTCTCAAACCCCCCCCCCCCCCAACAAAAAAAATCGTTAAATATTTCATGTGTCCCCCAATGTTAATTGCATATACAATGTTTCACTAAAAACGCTTTACAATGTGCCCATCGTTGTATTTTTTTGGTATTTGACCTTTTGACCCCATCCCAGAGCCCCAGGAGGTGTGGTCAAAAATGATACTGCTCTTGCACCTTTTTGCCATGTGGTGATCACTGACCATAACTACCAAGTTTTATGGATTTCTGCCAAACCGTTAAAGACAGATCGACAGATGCAGACAAACGCAGCAGATTACAATATCCCCTCGGTTTTTGTTTTTTTTCCCAAAAAATGTGGGGATAAGAAACAATACACGAGATATCTCCTTGTGATTGACCTTTCAGTTAATGTTTACATCGCTGCAAAGTTCACTTTCACTTGTTGATTGGAAATGTGAACTGTACCGAGGGAACGGTAACGTTCCAAATTAATGAATGCGAGTGAATGCACAGGCTCTGAACACCATATTAACAGGTAGATAACTAGAATGGAAATAATAAGCAGAAAGCAGTGTAATGCTTAGAGCGTCCGTTGGGTGTGAGAGGTCCGCGGATCGAACCCCGGCCGAGTCATAACAAATACTTTCAAAATGGCACGTGCCGCTTCCTTGCTTGGTGCTCAGCATTTGGAAGGGATAGAGCATGGGCAAGCAACCATCGGTTGACAACCGTTGTGCAAGCTTGATGGGCCTAATGGCCTCCTGTGTTGAAATTACTTGTAAGGAGCTCGTAGCTTTATCCCCACGCTTTAAAACAACAAAAAAAACTCGGGGATATTGTAATTGACTGTCTGTCGTCCATCACACTATCTCCTTCTAAACATTGATGCAGATATTCACCAAACTTCATAGTTATTATCAACACATGGCAAGAAGGTGCGAGAGCAGTATCATTTTTGGCCAAACCTCCTGGCGCTCTGGGATGGGGTCAAAAGGTCAAATACCAAAAAATGCAATTACAACAATCGACATTAGGGACGCCGAAATATGGAACGATTTTTGGATTTGACCCCAGTTTCAATACTTACTGAGGGTCACAGGTGTCAAAAGAGGAAGAAAAAAAAAAAAAACTCAAAATTTGATATCAAGTCTCTCCTGGTGGAGCTTTTCGCCATCTTTCAACTTTGTTTTCGGTGGGAAGCGTGCGGATTTGCGATGGCTCGACATCGACTTCACCCGAGTTCAGTAGTCATCTTCCTCGTTAAAATCCAAGAAGGTAAGGTTTTTTGGGGGAATGTCAATTTCACATGGAATGACAACACTGAATTTTTTTCAGCCACAAATATTGTTACGGCTGTGGAAATTCGCAGAACACCATAAAGGTCCTTAGTTCAGTTAGATCGATAAGTCTGTGTTCAGTTTATGATTTTCCCACCGTTGTTTAATGGGAATTATTCATGTCACAGGGCTGTGATCTTTGAGATAGCCGTTTTTCTTTCACTATCGTTATTTTGGACCACCACCACCAATCGCTCTCAAACAACCGCTTCAGACCCACCGCTTTCCACCACCACAACACATGCGCCTCTCAACAAACCACGCCATTCCTGATCACTTAACCACAACCCTCATAACACAACCACCGGCGTTCCACCTCGCACACGTTGCTGAGGCCTGGCCTTCTCGGAGAAGCAGGCGCCCCGTCCCCCCCCCTTCCCAGGACGAATGGCGTCTCCACGTGTGATATCCACCCGGCGTGAGGAAGAGACAACCACAGCGGCGAGGGAGCGCCCCCGATTGGCGGGAAAACGCTTCGTTCGAGAGGTTCCGCTTGTTTCTGGAAGATCGGAAAGGTTCCCGCATGTTCTGGAAGATCGGGAAGGTTCCCGTCATTGTTCTGGAAGATTCCCGATGTTTGATTAGGAGGCGGGGCGAGAGCGGAGGGGCGGAGCGTGGGTAATAAAAAGGGCGCATGGAGCGTTCGTTCTCTCTCTCGGGCGTTGCTGGATCTCTCTCGGGCGTTGCTGGATGTCTCTCGGACGTTGCTGGATCTCTCTCTCTGTCGTCGCTGGAGTGGTCGCTGCCGCTGGACGCCGCGGAAGGACCTGGGCTGCTTCTGCCGGAGCTGCGTGAAGATCTGGGCTGG
>CM068959.1:122213756-122224081 GCA_035128595.1 Eptatretus atami | reverse complement strand
GGTAAGAACAGGCAATCAGGAAAGAGAAAGCCTGGAAGAGAAGATAAAAAGCGAACAGGAATGGCGGGAAAGAGAACAGGAATGGCGGGAATGCTGTAAGAAATTTGAGGAAATGAAGCAGAAATTCAAGATCGACCAATTGAAGAAAACGATGAGTCCTCATTTCATTCCATTCCTCTTCTCTCTCCTTTAGTTTGTGAATTTCCCAATTCGTGTTCTTGTTTTTATTCCACTGTCTCTCTGTTGTTCCTCCTTCCCCAATTCTCATCGTTTCCTTCATTTTGTTGATCTTCAAAATTCCTGTTTCATTCGTTGCTCTTTCACTACTCTTTCTTGTTCCTCTCCCACTGTTCCTCATGTTCTTCCTTCTCCAATCTCATCGTTTTCTTCAATTGGTCGATCTTGAATTTCTGTTCATTTTCCTCAAATTTTCTTTACAGCATTCCCCGCCATCTGTTTCTCTTTCCCGCCATTCCTGTTTCGCTTTTTATCTTCTCTCCAGGCTTTCTCTTTCCGTGATGCCTGTTCTTACCTCCCTTCAGTTGTACCAATTCCAAATCGTGTTCCCGTTTTCCCTTTTCCAGCTTCGTTTCCATTCCTCTTCCAAGTTATCTCTATTCCTGAATTACTAATTTGCCTCTTCTCTATTCTTTCGTTCAGTTTGCTCTTCTCCTGTTCCAGAATTTTTCTCTCCTCTTTATCGTCTCTTCTCGGATTTCTATTATCTTTTGCCTTGATTTAGCTCTTCCTTCAGTTTTTTTAATTCCTAAGTCATGTTCACCTTTTTCCTTTTCCAGCTTTGTTTCCATTCATTCTTCCAAGTTCTCTCTATCCCTGGGAATACTAATTTGCTCCCCTCTATTCTTTCGTTCAGTTTGCTCTTCTCTTGTTTCCAACTTATGGGTACTCCCTTCTACTTTCCTCATTCTTCCTGTAGTTCCTTGAACTGTCTCGACTTTTCCAACAATTCTTTCCTTCCTTTGCTCCAGAGATTTCTCTCCTATTGTGCCGTTCTCTCCTCTTTTTATTTCCCTTTTCTAGGCTTTCTCTTTTCGATTGCCTTCTTCTACCTCTCCCCTTCAGTTTTTTATTTCCAAATCGTGGTTTCCGTTTTTCCTCTTCCAAGCTTTGTTTGCCTTTGTTCTTCCTCCCTCCTTCTTTCCTGTACATCGGCCATCGTTGTGACTCCTGTTCGCACGTAATCCTCATAAACCCGTCTATGTGCACGCCGTGCCTCGTCCAATTCAAAGGAAAACAAATGCAATTCCTCTATTACAGTTTGTCCACCATTCCTCCACCGCTGCAAGGACTTCGACCCAACTTAATCTCCGAAGCCCGTCAATGCATGCTCCGGCGTCCTGGCCACGCCTGCCATGACCCCCGTGGTTTGAAACGGTGGCGCGAGCACCCGCCTCGTGTCGTGCCGTCTTGTTGTGCATTAATAGCAGCTCGCTCCGTGTTCACTGAGATGCGGCATAGCGCCGCTATTTTTGCGACTTCGAGTTCGTTTGCCGCAGAGTTCTATGCTCAGTGTATGAGGGTTGCAGCGCCCCCTGATTGCAATTAAGCGGTGGGGTTATAAAAAGAAGAACCGTCCGGGCCGATGGATCCTACATCAATACACATTTTCTAAAACCACCCTGCACCCGCTTCGCCTGAAACGCCATTTTGCTTATCGGAATAAATTTTAAATGCTCCGTTTTTGATGGAACACGGAGGGTCGCTTCACTTCACCCTTGGTTCCTGGTTCCGTTAATTTTGTTGATTGGAGGCGGGGATGGTTTGAATCCCACACTCTCTGAACACCAGTGTTTACGAATCTACGCCCGCCCAGTGTGCGAACGACCGCGTCAACTAATAGCTTGTCCGGTTCGCCCACCGAACGAGCAATTCAGTCGTGACAAGTTCCGGAAACAATGCCGGAAACCAGTCACGGGTGGGTTCTTAATCCCACCACGGCCCAGTCCGTATTCTTACCGCGCTAAATAGGTCAATCGCCGAATATCGATATACCTAAGTATTCGCGCGTTAACCACCGGAGGGCCGTAACGCGGCGAAGGCCTTTTGACACGAACCGCTTAAAGCGGTTCGTTCCGTTCTGGGATAACCGATGCGGGTATTTATCGCCGACTCGCCCGGACCCGATTCTATTTATCGGGTATTCAAAAACCCACTAGTATTCGAAAGCAAATAGCAGTTTCAATTTTTGGAAAAAAAGACACTACGAACGGGTAACATTCACACAAGCACATTTATATTTACACACATGCACATATACAGCCATTGCCAATCAATGGGGGAAGGGGACAAGACACGAGCAAGGTAAAAGCACAACAACCGACTATTGTTTTTCAGTACGTACACTTATGCGGTTTTACTACGGGACTCAGCGCCACATCATGCATTCAAAGAAAAACCCCAAGGAAAAAAGACCCCTCAAAGACAAGGAGTCAGGACTGGGCCGTGGGCCCTTTATAACATGGGGCCTTGTTGACCGAAAGGGCCCCACAGAGACCGTTGCAGGTTACTTGCACCCTCGTGTGCTTATGGGGGCGAGTCGCGACGTTCTCGTCCCCACGGCAGCTAGCATAGCCGCTGTTGCGCTCGGGCCTCCGGCGTGCCGGCGAGCTCTCTCCGGCTCTCCCCACACGCGACGCGCAGGTTCGTGCGACCAGAGCGCTGCGCCTCCAGACCGCGTCTTCCCTTCGCGCGGCCCGGACCTCCACCGACCGACCGCCTCCAAGCTCCTGACTCGGACACCAGCCCAGATCTTCACGCAGCTCCGCCAGAAGGCAGCCCAGGTCCTTCCGCGGCGGTCCAGCGGCAGCGACCACTCCAGCGACGAACAAGAGAGAGGAGATTCCAGCAACGTCCGAGAGACACACCAGCAACGCCCGAGAGAGATCCAGCAACGCCCGAGAGAGAGAACGAACGCTCCATGCGCCCTTTTTATACCCACGCTCCGCCCCTCCGCTTCCGGCCCCTCCCCTCCTTCCAGAACATGCGGGATTCTTCCAGAACTGAGGGAACCTTCCCGGATCTTCCAGAACATGCGGAACCTTTCCGAATCTTCCAGAACAAGCCGGAACTTCTCGAACGAAGCGTTCCCGCCAAAATCGGGGGCGCTCCCTCGCCGGCTGTGGTTGTCTTCTTCCTCACGCCGGGGGAATTTCCACCGTTGGGACGCCATTCGTCCTGGGAAAGGGGGGGGACGGGGGCCGCCTGCTTTCCCTCGACGAATAGGCCAGCCTCCAGCAACGTGACCTGTGCCGAGCGTGGAACGCTCGGTGGTTGTGTGGTTATGAGGGTTGTGGTTAAGGTTGATTCAGCGATGGCTGTTTGATGAGAGGCGCATGTGCGTGTGGTGGTGGAAAGACGGGGCGTTGAAGCGGTTGTTTTGAGAGCGTGTTGGGTGGTGGTCCCAAAATACGATAGTGAAAGAAAAACGGGCTATCTCAAAGATCACAGCCCTTGTGACATGAATAATTCCATTAAAACAACGGTGGGGAAAATCTAACTGAACACCAGGACTTATCGATCTACTCTGAACTAAGGGACCTTTATGGGTGTTCTGCGAATTTCCACCAGCCGTAAACAAATATTTGTGGCTGAAAAAAATTCAGTGTTGTCATTCCCCCCCCCCCCCCCCCCCCCCCCCCCCCCTTTCCATGTGAAATTGACATTCCCCCAAAAAACCTTACCTTCGGATTTTAACGAGGAAGATGACTACTGAACTCGGGGAAGTCGATTGTCGAGCCATCGCAAATCCGCTACGCTTCCCACCGAAAACAAAGGTTGAAGATGGCGTAAAAGCCTCCACCAGGCAGAGACTTGATATCAAATTTTGAGTTTTTTTTTTTTCTTCTCTTTTGACACTGCTGACCCTCAGTAAGTATTGAAACTGGGGGTCAAATCCAAAAATCGTTCCATATTTCCCGTGCGTCCCCTAATTGTCGATTGCACATGCAAAGTTTCATAATAAAAAAGGGTGCTTGTAAATTGCATTTTTTTGGTATTTGACCTTTTGACCCCATCCAGAGCGCCAGGAGGTTTGGCCAAAAATATGATTACTGCTCTCGGCCACCTTCTTGGCCATGTGTTGATAAATAACTATGAAGTATGGGTGAATATCTGCATTCAATGTTTAGAAGGAGATAGTGTGGATGGACGACAGGACAGGTCAATTACCAATATCCCCGAGGTTTTTTGTTGTTTTAAAGCGTGGGGTAAAGTACGACTCCTTACAGTAATTTCAACACAGGAGGCCATTTTAAGGGCCATCAAGCTTGCACAACGGTTGTCAACCGATGGTTGCTTTGCCCATGCTCTATCCCTTCCAAATGTGAGCACCAACAAGGAAGCGGCACGTGCCATTTTGAAAGTATTTGTTATTGACTTCGGCCGGGGTTCGATCCGCGGACCTCTCACACCCAACGGACGCTCTAAGCTTACACTGCTTTTCTGCTTATTATTTCCATTCTTAGTATCTAACTTGGTAATATGGTGTTCAGAGCCTGTGCATTCACTGCATGTCATTAATTTGGAACGTTACCGTTCCTCGGTCAGTTCACATTTCCAACAACAGTGAAAGTGAACTTTGCAGCGATGTAACATTAACTGAAAAGGGTTCAATCACCAAGGAGATATTCGTGTATTGTTTCTTATCCCCACATTTTTTGGGGAAAAAAAAAACAAAAACCGAGGGGATATGTAATCTGCTGCGTGTCTGCATACTGTCGAATCTGTCTTAACGGTTTGGCCGAAATCCATAAAACTTGTGTTATGGTCAGTGATCACCACATGGCCAAAAAGGTGCAAGACAGTATCATTTTTGACCACACCTACCTTGGGGCTCTGGGATGCGGTCAAAAAGGTCAATACCAAAAAAAATACAACGATGGGCACATTGTAAAGCGTTTTTAGTGAAACATTGTATATGCAATTAACATTGGGGACACATGAAATATTTAACGATTTTTTTTTGTTTGGGGGGGGGGGGTTGAACTTCGGTTCATGTCCCAGGTGGTTGCGGACTTGTGTCCACAGGGGTCAAAACAAGATTTTAAAAAAAAATGGATATTGGGTCATTCCGAGTGGAACTTTTTTGCCATCTTTCAACTTTTCTTTTGCGTGGGAAGCGTGGGGATTTGCGATGGTTCATGAAGACATTTTTGTGGGACTCGTATGGTTATTTCATCTATCTATATATTACTAAACTCTCATCTGTATGTACGTATGTTATGTTCCCGAAAAAGTCAAAACGGTACACGATGGTGCAAAAATTTTAGGGCCAACCTAACACCATCCCCTGCGGTGTGCAGTATCAAGTTTCGTTCAAATCGGGCAACGAAAAAATTATTAAAAAATTAAATTCCTGATTCAGTCAAGTACTCTTCGCGAGAATTTGTCAATGCAAACAACCTCAGCGTATAGTTCGGCTGGAGCTATCTTTGTTTTTTTTCTTGAAATGATTGTTTTTTTCATCAACCGCTGTCAAACTGGGAAACCCAACGGGTTCACGGGGTCGTCGCTGTTAAATAAAACTTGATGGACCGTTAGATCTAGTGATACATCACGGCCGACACATTTTTTCAGGCTCCAGATACCTCAACATTCTTTGCCACGACACCACTGGAGTCGAGTGTTTTTACGCAAGTGTACATCAATGACAGAAAACCAAATCTCTCTCGAACTCACGTCTCAGATAGGGAGTCAATTGCTATAAACTGCGTCAGAACTTGATTGTCTTGAGCCAATGTTGATTACTCTATATGCGCATGATCACTCATCGGTTTTGAGGACGTATGTTGTAAGATTTGGGGTAAGTTAAAATGGTGCCATTAGTCTGTGCACTTCCCCTATGATCCAACCTATGGCATTAAAGTATGTTCGTTGATGTCCCCTTAGATGGAGAAGATGTCAACATTGGAAAAAAAAAACTCTTTTGGGTCTGTTTTCTCATGCCCCTAATTGGGACCCATGTCAAAATGCACTTTCTCAGCATTTCCACCATTTCTTAAGGTTTGTGATATTTGTGCCACTTTGATATTGCAGTATCTCAGTCGCTTACTGCGCTCAAATTTGATCTTCATAGCACAAGCCAATGTAACATGCCATCCATCCATCCATTGGGACCATACTCTGTGTGCAGAGCGTTGGTACTACCTAAGCAGTCTCCTTCGCTATTGGACACAATCCTGGACGGGTCGCCACTCCGACACAGGTATACCCAACAAGCTGGTACTCATTTTGCCGGACCTCGGAAGGGCACGACAGGCAGATCAACCCCACCTGTATTAATTCAACAAGAAAAGTGGGATTTGAACTCAGGATTCTCAGATCCAAGCCCACCACCCTAACCATTAGCCAAACACCAGGCATTAATTAACACGCAACTTCGTAACATTAAACAAATCCCTTTGAAATGTTATATTTTACATCTTGCACCAATAGTATTGAAAATTATTGCCAATATACAAACAAAAATACTTTGAAATTATGACGAACAAAAATCAAGCACATGAGAATGTATGCAAAAATTGATTTTTCCTTGATATTGTAAAGGGACGTTAGCACAGTCTAGAGAAGGAAACAAATATCCAAATAGGAAATACATTGACATATTTGCCCTGCAAAGAGACAAAGTACCTTCACTTTCACAGAGGCAAAAGTTATAAGTATAACTCCATACAGATTGTTTAAAGAATTATGAAAAGCTACTGTCTCCAAGTATTGCCGTTATTGTTTTACACGAATTATCAATAAATTGGCTATGAAACGCTTTCCGTCAAAAAAATGAGTAAGGAAATTATCAATGATAAGAAATTCTAATCAATGCTTCCATATTGCATGTATGCTTAAGCATGTTTCTCTTATGCAGTTTCATCGTCATGCTTACTGGATTGAATCAAACCTCATCAATCACTTGAGTCCTCTTCTTGCTGATGCAAGAGCAACAACCAACTTCGGTGGAGGGTGCCAAGCTTTGACCATAATGCGCTCCATTTTGTCTCACTGGCAGTCAGTCCAATCATGGTTACCGTCGGAGAGGCGGATATGGGATCTGAGAGGCCTTCTTCCAAATTGCCACTTGGTTAATTAACTCTCGTGGATGCTGTTCTTCCAGGCTTGCTCTTACACAGTGGAAAAGATGCTAAATCTGCATTGGCAGTGGGGTGGAGTTACAATCATGAATCACCTCTGCCCATTTCTGTTTCTCATTCTGGAGGCCGGCTTCATCCAACATCTTTGAATCTTATTGCCGTAACAATGCACATGTGAAATTCTTCCAAGCCTGTTGTTTAATTCATCTGAAACGGACCAAGTTCTCCCAAGTTTGCAAGAGGTGTCATGACTTGTTAAATTTTTGCAATCAATTTGATGGCTTTGATTTTCAAGCTTTTTAAAGGCCACTTGTGGAATCACAACCAACGAATGCATGTAGACCAGTTAAGGCAGCAGCAATACTCCAGAGTGGACTGTTCGGCAAAATTGAGAAGACATCAATTTCAACCTTTCTTTCTTGTTTGCCCCTTCCTCTTATCAAAGAGCAAGGGTCGCATCTGAGACTGATGAGCACAGTGCAGCAAAAATGAAGAAAAATGTCGCTGTCACGGCTCCTTTACTGTACATTCTTGCTACGTTGCCTTTCTTTACCATACATGCAGCTAGAGGGAAAATTACACGGGAATTCTGTTTCTTCCTGAGATGATTTCAAAGAAGTGATCTCTGATTGTCACTTGGTATCCATCTGGAGAGGTTAACAAGTACGCAGCTCCTGATGAATTTCATTTTCCTGGCCCTAAAAAGCTTCTTGACCATTGTCATCTTCACTACATACATCTTGTAGGACTTGTATTAGTTGTTTTTTTGTTCTCATCATTTAGTCAGGAATTGTTTCCAGTCTCCTGGTTTCTTTTGTATTTCCCTCCCTGAATGATGCTCTTCTCTCGCATCCTCTTCTCTGCCTTTCACGTGACTTGACTGAGTCTGTGTTGTACATGTTCAGTGCTGAAGATGCATCTGATCGGATGACCACCGCATTGAAGACATTGAGGCTTTATCTCCGGAAATTCTCTGGCGGTAGCTCCCTCGTAATAGAAGGACAGCATTTCCATCGTCCACTTATCACTGTCTCATCACTAGGAGGTGGAGTTGAATCGTCAACGGTTCCCTATCAAGATGCTGGAAGCCTTGGATTTTTGTCAGTTTTCGCCAGTAAACTGTCTGGATGGCCTATGAGTAGGGAATGTTGTAATGTCAAAGCTACACAAATTCACGAACCTCAGGAAATGGCGGACATGCGGAAAAAGTGACATTTTGACATGGGCCCCAGTAGGCAATATAGACCAAAGAGATATTCAATTTTTAACCATCCCTTTTTATAGTACAACAAAATTGAAATATTCATTTCAATAAATGGACATTATCCAAAGCTTTTCGACTTTGCACTTGCTCAGGATAAAACCACAAGCAGATGAAGAAGAAGCACCAAACTCTCGTTTATTGAAGTGCAGTGTAATATCCTCACTATTGATTGGTGAGTTGAGAAAAGAAAGGACCAGGATTACCTGATTGGTGGAACCATAGAGGCATCATGAATAATTATGAGTAGGCCAAATTTGAAGCATCATGAATAGCGATTAGGCAGAGATGAATCCACCAAGTTAGCAGTGGAAACGTAAGCAAAAGTACAGCCAGCTCGGCTGCACCGATCCGGGTAAAACGATCCGATCCGCGTACAGTTGATCTAGTTCGGATTAAGGCATCCGAGGGCGTGTCCCCGGTAATTAAATCACGTGATTAATTTGTAACCCGGTTAACCCATCTACGGGAGGACCCGAGGTCACGCGGTTGGGTTATTGCCGTTCACGGTTCGGTTAGCGACCCCGCCGCGTCACGGGATTTATTCCATGTGCGACTCTGCAATTCCAGGGAGTCTGGTGGGAACCCGAGATAGCTTCCCCCCCTCCCCCTGGTGGTCTCTCAACCCGGACCCACCGCCCGCAACAATACGATGTATGTATATATATATGTATTATATATATATATATATCTACATACATACACACTACATATCGGCATTGAAAATTTTGAGCATCATCTCGGAATAAAATGGTCCACAGAAAAAAAATGATGACATCCACTGTGGTCACTATGATTTGGCAGCCATATTGTTTTTGTTTTAAAAACCTTCAAAAATCCTCTTCTCTGAAGAAATCCTCATCTTTACACATATGACACGCATTTTCCATGAGGAACAAAAGTTCACACACATGATATCACTATGTCACATGGTTTGGCAGCCACATTGATCTGAAGAAAATTATTAAATAACTCGTTTAAAGCCCATTTTAAAAATGATCGGTGTTGGAATTATTTTTCTTTCAAAATATCAGGGACTTTAAGATTATAATGTTTTGTAGCAAGAAAAAGCGTTATTTATAGCTCTAACATATACAATGTTAACCATATTTTCTTTATCTTCTGGGGCCTTTCATTTTGAGCGGACAGCTTCGTGACATGCCAAAGCCTGAAGCCTCGGCGGCCTTGCGTTAGGTGTGCTGTATCTTCTTTATTTAAAATTAGACATATGCACATTTGTAAATAAACACTTATTTACTCTGTGCGTGGTACACATCATGGTGCAAGTGTCACCTCCCTGCGCCTATGTATTTTTGTGTTTTTTATATACACTTCTGTACATTGCCATTGAGCCTGGTGCAAAGTCACCATCTATATTTTACCAAAGAAGAGATGTAATTACTCTTTAAGGGGAAAATGTTTTTCATAGTTTTTATTATTCTGAAAAAATATACCGTGGTGAACCACAGTCGTGTTAAAAAGACTTCCGTCTTTAAAACCCCTTCTTAATCGTCCTTTTTAAGTGGGACAGACATCACACAAACAAATACAAAAACCACACATTGCGTTTTATCTGGTTAGATGTTTCTTGAGAACTGCTTAATCAACGATGTGAAACTTCACAATTCTGATTTGTCGTGATGGCTGAATACATGTTTAAATTTAAATGATTGGACACATGGTCTCGCAGGCAGATTTATTTTTATTTTTTGATACTGGGTTCTTTTTTATTTTTATTTCTTGTTCTTTATTAATTTCTTTCTTTCTTTCTATTGTCTCTCATTAATTATGTAATCCACCGGTACACAAACACCCACACAATACACAAACACCACACAAAACAATTGCTGGCCGATGGTCTGCCAATCTCGAAATTGCTCTTTTCCTTGTTAACTCCGCCATCGAAGCATGACGGAGGTTACTGTTTTCACCCGTCTGTTTGTTGTGTTTTGATCTCTCTC
>CM068959.1:122203181-122213731 GCA_035128595.1 Eptatretus atami | reverse complement strand
AGGAAGAATGTGAAAGAAGTGTGGAGATGAGGACGGAATTAGAAAAAAAAGCTTCTGAGTTACTGAAACACCAAGACAGAGAAACAGGATTACAAAACGAGCTGAGGATGGTAAGAGAGGAAAGAAAGAGAACGGAGAATGAAACGTTAAGGAACCACACTGTGCAGATCGCTTTCTTGCCTCATTCTTTAAATCTGGCCTTGTCTTCCAGCTGTTCGATCTGCACAGTGTGATTCCTTAACGTTTCATTCTCCGCTTCTCTTTCTTTCCTCTCTACCATCCTCAGCTCGTTGTAATCGTTTTCTCTGCTTTGGGTTTCAGTAACTCAGAAGCTTTTTTTTCTAATTCCTCCTCATCTCCACACTTCTTCACATTCTTCCTTCCTCATTTCATTCCATTCCTCTTCTCTCTCCTTTAGTTTGTGAATTTCCCAATTCGTGTTCTTGTTTTTATTCCACTGTCTCTCTGTTGTTCCTCCTTCCCCAATTCTCATCGTTTCCTTCATTTTGTTGATCTTCAAAATTCCTGTTTCATTCGTTGCTCTTTCACTACTCTTTCTTGTTCCTCTCCCACTGTTCCTCATGTTCTTCCTTCTCCAATCTCATCGTTTTCTTCAATTGGTCGATCTTGAATTTCTGTTCATTTTCCTCAAATTTTCTTTACAGCATTCCCCGCCATCTGTTTCTCTTTCCCGCCATTCCTGTTTCGCTTTTTATCTTCTCTCCAGGCTTTCTCTTTCCGTGATGCCTGTTCTTACCTCCCTTCAGTTGTACCAATTCCAAATCGTGTTCCCGTTTTCCCTTTTCCAGCTTCGTTTCCATTCCTCTTCCAAGTTATCTCTATTCCTGAATTACTAATTTGCCTCTTCTCTATTCTTTCGTTCAGTTTGCTCTTCTCCTGTTCCAGAATTTTTCTCTCCTCTTTATCGTCTCTTCTCGGATTTCTATTATCTTTTGCCTTGATTTAGCTCTTCCTTCAGTTTTTTTAATTCCTAAGTCATGTTCACCTTTTTCCTTTTCCAGCTTTGTTTCCATTCATTCTTCCAAGTTCTCTCTATCCCTGGGAATACTAATTTGCTCCCCTCTATTCTTTCGTTCAGTTTGCTCTTCTCTTGTTTCCAACTTATGGGTACTCCCTTCTACTTTCCTCATTCTTCCTGTAGTTCCTTGAACTGTCTCGACTTTTCCAACAATTCTTTCCTTCCTTTGCTCCAGAGATTTCTCTCCTATTGTGCCGTTCTCTCCTCTTTTTATTTCCCTTTTCTAGGCTTTCTCTTTTCGATTGCCTTCTTCTACCTCTCCCCTTCAGTTTTTTATTTCCAAATCGTGGTTTCCGTTTTTCCTCTTCCAAGCTTTGTTTGCCTTTGTTCTTCCTCCCTCCTTCTTTCCTGTACATCGGCCATCGTTGTGACTCCTGTTCGCACGTAATCCTCATAAACCCGTCTATGTGCACGCCGTGCCTCGTCCAATTCAAAGGAAAACAAATGCAATTCCTCTATTACAGTTTGTCCACCATTCCTCCACCGCTGCAAGGACTTCGACCCAACTTAATCTCCGAAGCCCGTCAATGCATGCTCCGGCGTCCTGGCCACGCCTGCCATGACCCCCGTGGTTTGAAACGGTGGCGCGAGCACCCGCCTCGTGTCGTGCCGTCTTGTTGTGCATTAATAGCAGCTCGCTCCGTGTTCACTGAGATGCGGCATAGCGCCGCTATTTTTGCGACTTCGAGTTCGTTTGCCGCAGAGTTCTATGCTCAGTGTATGAGGGTTGCAGCGCCCCCTGATTGCAATTAAGCGGTGGGGTTATAAAAAGAAGAACCGTCCGGGCCGATGGATCCTACATCAATACACATTTTCTAAAACCACCCTGCACCCGCTTCGCCTGAAACGCCATTTTGCTTATCGGAATAAATTTTAAATGCTCCGTTTTTGATGGAACACGGAGGGTCGCTTCACTTCACCCTTGGTTCCTGGTTCCGTTAATTTTGTTGATTGGAGGCGGGGATGGTTTGAATCCCACACTCTCTGAACACCAGTGTTTACGAATCTACGCCCGCCCAGTGTGCGAACGACCGCGTCAACTAATAGCTTGTCCGGTTCGCCCACCGAACGAGCAATTCAGTCGTGACAAGTTCCGGAAACAATGCCGGAAACCAGTCACGGGTGGGTTCTTAATCCCACCACGGCCCAGTCCGTATTCTTACCGCGCTAAATAGGTCAATCGCCGAATATCGATATACCTAAGTATTCGCGCGTTAACCACCGGAGGGCCGTAACGCGGCGAAGGCCTTTTGACACGAACCGCTTAAAGCGGTTCGTTCCGTTCTGGGATAACCGATGCGGGTATTTATCGCCGACTCGCCCGGACCCGATTCTATTTATCGGGTATTCAAAAACCCACTAGTATTCGAAAGCAAATAGCAGTTTCAATTTTTGGAAAAAAAGACACTACGAACGGGTAACATTCACACAAGCACATTTATATTTACACACATGCACATATACAGCCATTGCCAATCAATGGGGGAAGGGGACAAGACACGAGCAAGGTAAAAGCACAACAACCGACTATTGTTTTTCAGTACGTACACTTATGCGGTTTTACTACGGGACTCAGCGCCACATCATGCATTCAAAGAAAAACCCCAAGGAAAAAAGACCCCTCAAAGACAAGGAGTCAGGACTGGGCCGTGGGCCCTTTATAACATGGGGCCTTGTTGACCGAAAGGGCCCCACAGAGACCGTTGCAGGTTACTTGCACCCTCGTGTGCTTATGGGGGCGAGTCGCGACGTTCTCGTCCCCACGGCAGCTAGCATAGCCGCTGTTGCGCTCGGGCCTCCGGCGTGCCGGCGAGCTCTCTCCGGCTCTCCCCACACGCGACGCGCAGGTTCGTGCGACCAGAGCGCTGCGCCTCCAGACCGCGTCTTCCCTTCGCGCGGCCCGGACCTCCACCGACCGACCGCCTCCAAGCTCCTGACTCGGACACCAGCCCAGATCTTCACGCAGCTCCGCCAGAAGGCAGCCCAGGTCCTTCCGCGGCGGTCCAGCGGCAGCGACCACTCCAGCGACGAACAAGAGAGAGGAGATTCCAGCAACGTCCGAGAGACACACCAGCAACGCCCGAGAGAGATCCAGCAACGCCCGAGAGAGAGAACGAACGCTCCATGCGCCCTTTTTATACCCACGCTCCGCCCCTCCGCTTCCGGCCCCTCCCCTCCTTCCAGAACATGCGGGATTCTTCCAGAACTGAGGGAACCTTCCCGGATCTTCCAGAACATGCGGAACCTTTCCGAATCTTCCAGAACAAGCCGGAACTTCTCGAACGAAGCGTTCCCGCCAAAATCGGGGGCGCTCCCTCGCCGGCTGTGGTTGTCTTCTTCCTCACGCCGGGGGAATTTCCACCGTTGGGACGCCATTCGTCCTGGGAAAGGGGGGGGACGGGGGCCGCCTGCTTTCCCTCGACGAATAGGCCAGCCTCCAGCAACGTGACCTGTGCCGAGCGTGGAACGCTCGGTGGTTGTGTGGTTATGAGGGTTGTGGTTAAGGTTGATTCAGCGATGGCTGTTTGATGAGAGGCGCATGTGCGTGTGGTGGTGGAAAGACGGGGCGTTGAAGCGGTTGTTTTGAGAGCGTGTTGGGTGGTGGTCCCAAAATACGATAGTGAAAGAAAAACGGGCTATCTCAAAGATCACAGCCCTTGTGACATGAATAATTCCATTAAAACAACGGTGGGGAAAATCTAACTGAACACCAGGACTTATCGATCTACTCTGAACTAAGGGACCTTTATGGGTGTTCTGCGAATTTCCACCAGCCGTAAACAAATATTTGTGGCTGAAAAAAATTCAGTGTTGTCATTCCCCCCCCCCCCCCCCCCCCCCCCCCCCCCTTTCCATGTGAAATTGACATTCCCCCAAAAAACCTTACCTTCGGATTTTAACGAGGAAGATGACTACTGAACTCGGGGAAGTCGATTGTCGAGCCATCGCAAATCCGCTACGCTTCCCACCGAAAACAAAGGTTGAAGATGGCGTAAAAGCCTCCACCAGGCAGAGACTTGATATCAAATTTTGAGTTTTTTTTTTTTCTTCTCTTTTGACACTGCTGACCCTCAGTAAGTATTGAAACTGGGGGTCAAATCCAAAAATCGTTCCATATTTCCCGTGCGTCCCCTAATTGTCGATTGCACATGCAAAGTTTCATAATAAAAAAGGGTGCTTGTAAATTGCATTTTTTTGGTATTTGACCTTTTGACCCCATCCAGAGCGCCAGGAGGTTTGGCCAAAAATATGATTACTGCTCTCGGCCACCTTCTTGGCCATGTGTTGATAAATAACTATGAAGTATGGGTGAATATCTGCATTCAATGTTTAGAAGGAGATAGTGTGGATGGACGACAGGACAGGTCAATTACCAATATCCCCGAGGTTTTTTGTTGTTTTAAAGCGTGGGGTAAAGTACGACTCCTTACAGTAATTTCAACACAGGAGGCCATTTTAAGGGCCATCAAGCTTGCACAACGGTTGTCAACCGATGGTTGCTTTGCCCATGCTCTATCCCTTCCAAATGTGAGCACCAACAAGGAAGCGGCACGTGCCATTTTGAAAGTATTTGTTATTGACTTCGGCCGGGGTTCGATCCGCGGACCTCTCACACCCAACGGACGCTCTAAGCTTACACTGCTTTTCTGCTTATTATTTCCATTCTTAGTATCTAACTTGGTAATATGGTGTTCAGAGCCTGTGCATTCACTGCATGTCATTAATTTGGAACGTTACCGTTCCTCGGTCAGTTCACATTTCCAACAACAGTGAAAGTGAACTTTGCAGCGATGTAACATTAACTGAAAAGGGTTCAATCACCAAGGAGATATTCGTGTATTGTTTCTTATCCCCACATTTTTTGGGGAAAAAAAAAACAAAAACCGAGGGGATATGTAATCTGCTGCGTGTCTGCATACTGTCGAATCTGTCTTAACGGTTTGGCCGAAATCCATAAAACTTGTGTTATGGTCAGTGATCACCACATGGCCAAAAAGGTGCAAGACAGTATCATTTTTGACCACACCTACCTTGGGGCTCTGGGATGCGGTCAAAAAGGTCAATACCAAAAAAAATACAACGATGGGCACATTGTAAAGCGTTTTTAGTGAAACATTGTATATGCAATTAACATTGGGGACACATGAAATATTTAACGATTTTTTTTTGTTTGGGGGGGGGGGGTTGAACTTCGGTTCATGTCCCAGGTGGTTGCGGACTTGTGTCCACAGGGGTCAAAACAAGATTTTAAAAAAAAATGGATATTGGGTCATTCCGAGTGGAACTTTTTTGCCATCTTTCAACTTTTCTTTTGCGTGGGAAGCGTGGGGATTTGCGATGGTTCATGAAGACATTTTTGTGGGACTCGTATGGTTATTTCATCTATCTATATATTACTAAACTCTCATCTGTATGTACGTATGTTATGTTCCCGAAAAAGTCAAAACGGTACACGATGGTGCAAAAATTTTAGGGCCAACCTAACACCATCCCCTGCGGTGTGCAGTATCAAGTTTCGTTCAAATCGGGCAACGAAAAAATTATTAAAAAATTAAATTCCTGATTCAGTCAAGTACTCTTCGCGAGAATTTGTCAATGCAAACAACCTCAGCGTATAGTTCGGCTGGAGCTATCTTTGTTTTTTTTCTTGAAATGATTGTTTTTTTCATCAACCGCTGTCAAACTGGGAAACCCAACGGGTTCACGGGGTCGTCGCTGTTAAATAAAACTTGATGGACCGTTAGATCTAGTGATACATCACGGCCGACACATTTTTTCAGGCTCCAGATACCTCAACATTCTTTGCCACGACACCACTGGAGTCGAGTGTTTTTACGCAAGTGTACATCAATGACAGAAAACCAAATCTCTCTCGAACTCACGTCTCAGATAGGGAGTCAATTGCTATAAACTGCGTCAGAACTTGATTGTCTTGAGCCAATGTTGATTACTCTATATGCGCATGATCACTCATCGGTTTTGAGGACGTATGTTGTAAGATTTGGGGTAAGTTAAAATGGTGCCATTAGTCTGTGCACTTCCCCTATGATCCAACCTATGGCATTAAAGTATGTTCGTTGATGTCCCCTTAGATGGAGAAGATGTCAACATTGGAAAAAAAAAACTCTTTTGGGTCTGTTTTCTCATGCCCCTAATTGGGACCCATGTCAAAATGCACTTTCTCAGCATTTCCACCATTTCTTAAGGTTTGTGATATTTGTGCCACTTTGATATTGCAGTATCTCAGTCGCTTACTGCGCTCAAATTTGATCTTCATAGCACAAGCCAATGTAACATGCCATCCATCCATCCATTGGGACCATACTCTGTGTGCAGAGCGTTGGTACTACCTAAGCAGTCTCCTTCGCTATTGGACACAATCCTGGACGGGTCGCCACTCCGACACAGGTATACCCAACAAGCTGGTACTCATTTTGCCGGACCTCGGAAGGGCACGACAGGCAGATCAACCCCACCTGTATTAATTCAACAAGAAAAGTGGGATTTGAACTCAGGATTCTCAGATCCAAGCCCACCACCCTAACCATTAGCCAAACACCAGGCATTAATTAACACGCAACTTCGTAACATTAAACAAATCCCTTTGAAATGTTATATTTTACATCTTGCACCAATAGTATTGAAAATTATTGCCAATATACAAACAAAAATACTTTGAAATTATGACGAACAAAAATCAAGCACATGAGAATGTATGCAAAAATTGATTTTTCCTTGATATTGTAAAGGGACGTTAGCACAGTCTAGAGAAGGAAACAAATATCCAAATAGGAAATACATTGACATATTTGCCCTGCAAAGAGACAAAGTACCTTCACTTTCACAGAGGCAAAAGTTATAAGTATAACTCCATACAGATTGTTTAAAGAATTATGAAAAGCTACTGTCTCCAAGTATTGCCGTTATTGTTTTACACGAATTATCAATAAATTGGCTATGAAACGCTTTCCGTCAAAAAAATGAGTAAGGAAATTATCAATGATAAGAAATTCTAATCAATGCTTCCATATTGCATGTATGCTTAAGCATGTTTCTCTTATGCAGTTTCATCGTCATGCTTACTGGATTGAATCAAACCTCATCAATCACTTGAGTCCTCTTCTTGCTGATGCAAGAGCAACAACCAACTTCGGTGGAGGGTGCCAAGCTTTGACCATAATGCGCTCCATTTTGTCTCACTGGCAGTCAGTCCAATCATGGTTACCGTCGGAGAGGCGGATATGGGATCTGAGAGGCCTTCTTCCAAATTGCCACTTGGTTAATTAACTCTCGTGGATGCTGTTCTTCCAGGCTTGCTCTTACACAGTGGAAAAGATGCTAAATCTGCATTGGCAGTGGGGTGGAGTTACAATCATGAATCACCTCTGCCCATTTCTGTTTCTCATTCTGGAGGCCGGCTTCATCCAACATCTTTGAATCTTATTGCCGTAACAATGCACATGTGAAATTCTTCCAAGCCTGTTGTTTAATTCATCTGAAACGGACCAAGTTCTCCCAAGTTTGCAAGAGGTGTCATGACTTGTTAAATTTTTGCAATCAATTTGATGGCTTTGATTTTCAAGCTTTTTAAAGGCCACTTGTGGAATCACAACCAACGAATGCATGTAGACCAGTTAAGGCAGCAGCAATACTCCAGAGTGGACTGTTCGGCAAAATTGAGAAGACATCAATTTCAACCTTTCTTTCTTGTTTGCCCCTTCCTCTTATCAAAGAGCAAGGGTCGCATCTGAGACTGATGAGCACAGTGCAGCAAAAATGAAGAAAAATGTCGCTGTCACGGCTCCTTTACTGTACATTCTTGCTACGTTGCCTTTCTTTACCATACATGCAGCTAGAGGGAAAATTACACGGGAATTCTGTTTCTTCCTGAGATGATTTCAAAGAAGTGATCTCTGATTGTCACTTGGTATCCATCTGGAGAGGTTAACAAGTACGCAGCTCCTGATGAATTTCATTTTCCTGGCCCTAAAAAGCTTCTTGACCATTGTCATCTTCACTACATACATCTTGTAGGACTTGTATTAGTTGTTTTTTTGTTCTCATCATTTAGTCAGGAATTGTTTCCAGTCTCCTGGTTTCTTTTGTATTTCCCTCCCTGAATGATGCTCTTCTCTCGCATCCTCTTCTCTGCCTTTCACGTGACTTGACTGAGTCTGTGTTGTACATGTTCAGTGCTGAAGATGCATCTGATCGGATGACCACCGCATTGAAGACATTGAGGCTTTATCTCCGGAAATTCTCTGGCGGTAGCTCCCTCGTAATAGAAGGACAGCATTTCCATCGTCCACTTATCACTGTCTCATCACTAGGAGGTGGAGTTGAATCGTCAACGGTTCCCTATCAAGATGCTGGAAGCCTTGGATTTTTGTCAGTTTTCGCCAGTAAACTGTCTGGATGGCCTATGAGTAGGGAATGTTGTAATGTCAAAGCTACACAAATTCACGAACCTCAGGAAATGGCGGACATGCGGAAAAAGTGACATTTTGACATGGGCCCCAGTAGGCAATATAGACCAAAGAGATATTCAATTTTTAACCATCCCTTTTTATAGTACAACAAAATTGAAATATTCATTTCAATAAATGGACATTATCCAAAGCTTTTCGACTTTGCACTTGCTCAGGATAAAACCACAAGCAGATGAAGAAGAAGCACCAAACTCTCGTTTATTGAAGTGCAGTGTAATATCCTCACTATTGATTGGTGAGTTGAGAAAAGAAAGGACCAGGATTACCTGATTGGTGGAACCATAGAGGCATCATGAATAATTATGAGTAGGCCAAATTTGAAGCATCATGAATAGCGATTAGGCAGAGATGAATCCACCAAGTTAGCAGTGGAAACGTAAGCAAAAGTACAGCCAGCTCGGCTGCACCGATCCGGGTAAAACGATCCGATCCGCGTACAGTTGATCTAGTTCGGATTAAGGCATCCGAGGGCGTGTCCCCGGTAATTAAATCACGTGATTAATTTGTAACCCGGTTAACCCATCTACGGGAGGACCCGAGGTCACGCGGTTGGGTTATTGCCGTTCACGGTTCGGTTAGCGACCCCGCCGCGTCACGGGATTTATTCCATGTGCGACTCTGCAATTCCAGGGAGTCTGGTGGGAACCCGAGATAGCTTCCCCCCCTCCCCCTGGTGGTCTCTCAACCCGGACCCACCGCCCGCAACAATACGATGTATGTATATATATATGTATTATATATATATATATATCTACATACATACACACTACATATCGGCATTGAAAATTTTGAGCATCATCTCGGAATAAAATGGTCCACAGAAAAAAAATGATGACATCCACTGTGGTCACTATGATTTGGCAGCCATATTGTTTTTGTTTTAAAAACCTTCAAAAATCCTCTTCTCTGAAGAAATCCTCATCTTTACACATATGACACGCATTTTCCATGAGGAACAAAAGTTCACACACATGATATCACTATGTCACATGGTTTGGCAGCCACATTGATCTGAAGAAAATTATTAAATAACTCGTTTAAAGCCCATTTTAAAAATGATCGGTGTTGGAATTATTTTTCTTTCAAAATATCAGGGACTTTAAGATTATAATGTTTTGTAGCAAGAAAAAGCGTTATTTATAGCTCTAACATATACAATGTTAACCATATTTTCTTTATCTTCTGGGGCCTTTCATTTTGAGCGGACAGCTTCGTGACATGCCAAAGCCTGAAGCCTCGGCGGCCTTGCGTTAGGTGTGCTGTATCTTCTTTATTTAAAATTAGACATATGCACATTTGTAAATAAACACTTATTTACTCTGTGCGTGGTACACATCATGGTGCAAGTGTCACCTCCCTGCGCCTATGTATTTTTGTGTTTTTTATATACACTTCTGTACATTGCCATTGAGCCTGGTGCAAAGTCACCATCTATATTTTACCAAAGAAGAGATGTAATTACTCTTTAAGGGGAAAATGTTTTTCATAGTTTTTATTATTCTGAAAAAATATACCGTGGTGAACCACAGTCGTGTTAAAAAGACTTCCGTCTTTAAAACCCCTTCTTAATCGTCCTTTTTAAGTGGGACAGACATCACACAAACAAATACAAAAACCACACATTGCGTTTTATCTGGTTAGATGTTTCTTGAGAACTGCTTAATCAACGATGTGAAACTTCACAATTCTGATTTGTCGTGATGGCTGAATACATGTTTAAATTTAAATGATTGGACACATGGTCTCGCAGGCAGATTTATTTTTATTTTTTGATACTGGGTTCTTTTTTATTTTTATTTCTTGTTCTTTATTAATTTCTTTCTTTCTTTCTATTGTCTCTCATTAATTATGTAATCCACCGGTACACAAACACCCACACAATACACAAACACCACACAAAACAATTGCTGGCCGATGGTCTGCCAATCTCGAAATTGCTCTTTTCCTTGTTAACTCCGCCATCGAAGCATGACGGAGGTTACTGTTTTCACCCGTCTGTTTGTTGTGTTTTGATCTCTCTC
>CM068959.1:122191932-122202902 GCA_035128595.1 Eptatretus atami | reverse complement strand
AAACGAGTTTGAAGTTAACCAACTCAAGGAGAGCGCAAAATTTGAGTCCACGGAGATGGAAAAACTCCGGGAAGATAACGAAAAACTCAAAAAGCTCAGAGAGGAAGAACGACTCAAAAGGAGCCAGGAAGTAGAACGGCACAATAAGGTGGGTCCTGCCACCCACTAACCTTACTCCTTGTGGTGCTGTCACCAATCCCACCTTATTGTGCGTTCTATCTTCCTGGCTCCTTTTTGAGTCGTTTCTTCCTCTCTGAGCTGTTTTGAGTTTTTCGTTTATTTTCCCGGAGTTTTTCCATCTCCGTGGACTCAAATTTTGCGCTTCTCCTGAGTTGGTTTAACTTCAAACTCGTTTTCTTTGTGTTTTCTATCCCACCGTCTCTCTTGTTCTTCCTTCTCCAATCTCATAGTTCCCTCAATTGGCGTAATCTCCCGTTTCCTGTTTCATTCCTTGTTCTGTCAACTACTCCTCGTACTCCAACCTTGCTTTTTCTCGTTCAATTTGCGTCATTCAAATTCATGCTGTTTTGTTTTCTATTCCACTGTCTCTCTTGTTCTTCCTTCTCCAATCTCATAGTTTCCCTCATTACTCTTTCTTGCCTCATTCTTTAAATCTGGCCTTGTCTTCCAGCTGTTCGATCTGCACAGTGTGATTCCTTAACGTTTCATTCTCCGCTTCTCTTTCTTTCCTCTCTACCATCCTCAGCTCGTTGTAATCGTTTTCTCTGCTTTGGGTTTCAGTAACTCAGAAGCTTTTTTTTCTAATTCCTCCTCATCTCCACACTTCTTCACATTCTTCCTTCCTCATTTCATTCCATTCCTCTTCTCTCTCCTTTAGTTTGTGAATTTCCCAATTCGTGTTCTTGTTTTTATTCCACTGTCTCTCTGTTGTTCCTCCTTCCCCAATTCTCATCGTTTCCTTCATTTTGTTGATCTTCAAAATTCCTGTTTCATTCGTTGCTCTTTCACTACTCTTTCTTGTTCCTCTCCCACTGTTCCTCATGTTCTTCCTTCTCCAATCTCATCGTTTTCTTCAATTGGTCGATCTTGAATTTCTGTTCATTTTCCTCAAATTTTCTTTACAGCATTCCCCGCCATCTGTTTCTCTTTCCCGCCATTCCTGTTTCGCTTTTTATCTTCTCTCCAGGCTTTCTCTTTCCGTGATGCCTGTTCTTACCTCCCTTCAGTTGTACCAATTCCAAATCGTGTTCCCGTTTTCCCTTTTCCAGCTTCGTTTCCATTCCTCTTCCAAGTTATCTCTATTCCTGAATTACTAATTTGCCTCTTCTCTATTCTTTCGTTCAGTTTGCTCTTCTCCTGTTCCAGAATTTTTCTCTCCTCTTTATCGTCTCTTCTCGGATTTCTATTATCTTTTGCCTTGATTTAGCTCTTCCTTCAGTTTTTTTAATTCCTAAGTCATGTTCACCTTTTTCCTTTTCCAGCTTTGTTTCCATTCATTCTTCCAAGTTCTCTCTATCCCTGGGAATACTAATTTGCTCCCCTCTATTCTTTCGTTCAGTTTGCTCTTCTCTTGTTTCCAACTTATGGGTACTCCCTTCTACTTTCCTCATTCTTCCTGTAGTTCCTTGAACTGTCTCGACTTTTCCAACAATTCTTTCCTTCCTTTGCTCCAGAGATTTCTCTCCTATTGTGCCGTTCTCTCCTCTTTTTATTTCCCTTTTCTAGGCTTTCTCTTTTCGATTGCCTTCTTCTACCTCTCCCCTTCAGTTTTTTATTTCCAAATCGTGGTTTCCGTTTTTCCTCTTCCAAGCTTTGTTTGCCTTTGTTCTTCCTCCCTCCTTCTTTCCTGTACATCGGCCATCGTTGTGACTCCTGTTCGCACGTAATCCTCATAAACCCGTCTATGTGCACGCCGTGCCTCGTCCAATTCAAAGGAAAACAAATGCAATTCCTCTATTACAGTTTGTCCACCATTCCTCCACCGCTGCAAGGACTTCGACCCAACTTAATCTCCGAAGCCCGTCAATGCATGCTCCGGCGTCCTGGCCACGCCTGCCATGACCCCCGTGGTTTGAAACGGTGGCGCGAGCACCCGCCTCGTGTCGTGCCGTCTTGTTGTGCATTAATAGCAGCTCGCTCCGTGTTCACTGAGATGCGGCATAGCGCCGCTATTTTTGCGACTTCGAGTTCGTTTGCCGCAGAGTTCTATGCTCAGTGTATGAGGGTTGCAGCGCCCCCTGATTGCAATTAAGCGGTGGGGTTATAAAAAGAAGAACCGTCCGGGCCGATGGATCCTACATCAATACACATTTTCTAAAACCACCCTGCACCCGCTTCGCCTGAAACGCCATTTTGCTTATCGGAATAAATTTTAAATGCTCCGTTTTTGATGGAACACGGAGGGTCGCTTCACTTCACCCTTGGTTCCTGGTTCCGTTAATTTTGTTGATTGGAGGCGGGGATGGTTTGAATCCCACACTCTCTGAACACCAGTGTTTACGAATCTACGCCCGCCCAGTGTGCGAACGACCGCGTCAACTAATAGCTTGTCCGGTTCGCCCACCGAACGAGCAATTCAGTCGTGACAAGTTCCGGAAACAATGCCGGAAACCAGTCACGGGTGGGTTCTTAATCCCACCACGGCCCAGTCCGTATTCTTACCGCGCTAAATAGGTCAATCGCCGAATATCGATATACCTAAGTATTCGCGCGTTAACCACCGGAGGGCCGTAACGCGGCGAAGGCCTTTTGACACGAACCGCTTAAAGCGGTTCGTTCCGTTCTGGGATAACCGATGCGGGTATTTATCGCCGACTCGCCCGGACCCGATTCTATTTATCGGGTATTCAAAAACCCACTAGTATTCGAAAGCAAATAGCAGTTTCAATTTTTGGAAAAAAAGACACTACGAACGGGTAACATTCACACAAGCACATTTATATTTACACACATGCACATATACAGCCATTGCCAATCAATGGGGGAAGGGGACAAGACACGAGCAAGGTAAAAGCACAACAACCGACTATTGTTTTTCAGTACGTACACTTATGCGGTTTTACTACGGGACTCAGCGCCACATCATGCATTCAAAGAAAAACCCCAAGGAAAAAAGACCCCTCAAAGACAAGGAGTCAGGACTGGGCCGTGGGCCCTTTATAACATGGGGCCTTGTTGACCGAAAGGGCCCCACAGAGACCGTTGCAGGTTACTTGCACCCTCGTGTGCTTATGGGGGCGAGTCGCGACGTTCTCGTCCCCACGGCAGCTAGCATAGCCGCTGTTGCGCTCGGGCCTCCGGCGTGCCGGCGAGCTCTCTCCGGCTCTCCCCACACGCGACGCGCAGGTTCGTGCGACCAGAGCGCTGCGCCTCCAGACCGCGTCTTCCCTTCGCGCGGCCCGGACCTCCACCGACCGACCGCCTCCAAGCTCCTGACTCGGACACCAGCCCAGATCTTCACGCAGCTCCGCCAGAAGGCAGCCCAGGTCCTTCCGCGGCGGTCCAGCGGCAGCGACCACTCCAGCGACGAACAAGAGAGAGGAGATTCCAGCAACGTCCGAGAGACACACCAGCAACGCCCGAGAGAGATCCAGCAACGCCCGAGAGAGAGAACGAACGCTCCATGCGCCCTTTTTATACCCACGCTCCGCCCCTCCGCTTCCGGCCCCTCCCCTCCTTCCAGAACATGCGGGATTCTTCCAGAACTGAGGGAACCTTCCCGGATCTTCCAGAACATGCGGAACCTTTCCGAATCTTCCAGAACAAGCCGGAACTTCTCGAACGAAGCGTTCCCGCCAAAATCGGGGGCGCTCCCTCGCCGGCTGTGGTTGTCTTCTTCCTCACGCCGGGGGAATTTCCACCGTTGGGACGCCATTCGTCCTGGGAAAGGGGGGGGACGGGGGCCGCCTGCTTTCCCTCGACGAATAGGCCAGCCTCCAGCAACGTGACCTGTGCCGAGCGTGGAACGCTCGGTGGTTGTGTGGTTATGAGGGTTGTGGTTAAGGTTGATTCAGCGATGGCTGTTTGATGAGAGGCGCATGTGCGTGTGGTGGTGGAAAGACGGGGCGTTGAAGCGGTTGTTTTGAGAGCGTGTTGGGTGGTGGTCCCAAAATACGATAGTGAAAGAAAAACGGGCTATCTCAAAGATCACAGCCCTTGTGACATGAATAATTCCATTAAAACAACGGTGGGGAAAATCTAACTGAACACCAGGACTTATCGATCTACTCTGAACTAAGGGACCTTTATGGGTGTTCTGCGAATTTCCACCAGCCGTAAACAAATATTTGTGGCTGAAAAAAATTCAGTGTTGTCATTCCCCCCCCCCCCCCCCCCCCCCCCCCCCCCTTTCCATGTGAAATTGACATTCCCCCAAAAAACCTTACCTTCGGATTTTAACGAGGAAGATGACTACTGAACTCGGGGAAGTCGATTGTCGAGCCATCGCAAATCCGCTACGCTTCCCACCGAAAACAAAGGTTGAAGATGGCGTAAAAGCCTCCACCAGGCAGAGACTTGATATCAAATTTTGAGTTTTTTTTTTTTCTTCTCTTTTGACACTGCTGACCCTCAGTAAGTATTGAAACTGGGGGTCAAATCCAAAAATCGTTCCATATTTCCCGTGCGTCCCCTAATTGTCGATTGCACATGCAAAGTTTCATAATAAAAAAGGGTGCTTGTAAATTGCATTTTTTTGGTATTTGACCTTTTGACCCCATCCAGAGCGCCAGGAGGTTTGGCCAAAAATATGATTACTGCTCTCGGCCACCTTCTTGGCCATGTGTTGATAAATAACTATGAAGTATGGGTGAATATCTGCATTCAATGTTTAGAAGGAGATAGTGTGGATGGACGACAGGACAGGTCAATTACCAATATCCCCGAGGTTTTTTGTTGTTTTAAAGCGTGGGGTAAAGTACGACTCCTTACAGTAATTTCAACACAGGAGGCCATTTTAAGGGCCATCAAGCTTGCACAACGGTTGTCAACCGATGGTTGCTTTGCCCATGCTCTATCCCTTCCAAATGTGAGCACCAACAAGGAAGCGGCACGTGCCATTTTGAAAGTATTTGTTATTGACTTCGGCCGGGGTTCGATCCGCGGACCTCTCACACCCAACGGACGCTCTAAGCTTACACTGCTTTTCTGCTTATTATTTCCATTCTTAGTATCTAACTTGGTAATATGGTGTTCAGAGCCTGTGCATTCACTGCATGTCATTAATTTGGAACGTTACCGTTCCTCGGTCAGTTCACATTTCCAACAACAGTGAAAGTGAACTTTGCAGCGATGTAACATTAACTGAAAAGGGTTCAATCACCAAGGAGATATTCGTGTATTGTTTCTTATCCCCACATTTTTTGGGGAAAAAAAAAACAAAAACCGAGGGGATATGTAATCTGCTGCGTGTCTGCATACTGTCGAATCTGTCTTAACGGTTTGGCCGAAATCCATAAAACTTGTGTTATGGTCAGTGATCACCACATGGCCAAAAAGGTGCAAGACAGTATCATTTTTGACCACACCTACCTTGGGGCTCTGGGATGCGGTCAAAAAGGTCAATACCAAAAAAAATACAACGATGGGCACATTGTAAAGCGTTTTTAGTGAAACATTGTATATGCAATTAACATTGGGGACACATGAAATATTTAACGATTTTTTTTTGTTTGGGGGGGGGGGGTTGAACTTCGGTTCATGTCCCAGGTGGTTGCGGACTTGTGTCCACAGGGGTCAAAACAAGATTTTAAAAAAAAATGGATATTGGGTCATTCCGAGTGGAACTTTTTTGCCATCTTTCAACTTTTCTTTTGCGTGGGAAGCGTGGGGATTTGCGATGGTTCATGAAGACATTTTTGTGGGACTCGTATGGTTATTTCATCTATCTATATATTACTAAACTCTCATCTGTATGTACGTATGTTATGTTCCCGAAAAAGTCAAAACGGTACACGATGGTGCAAAAATTTTAGGGCCAACCTAACACCATCCCCTGCGGTGTGCAGTATCAAGTTTCGTTCAAATCGGGCAACGAAAAAATTATTAAAAAATTAAATTCCTGATTCAGTCAAGTACTCTTCGCGAGAATTTGTCAATGCAAACAACCTCAGCGTATAGTTCGGCTGGAGCTATCTTTGTTTTTTTTCTTGAAATGATTGTTTTTTTCATCAACCGCTGTCAAACTGGGAAACCCAACGGGTTCACGGGGTCGTCGCTGTTAAATAAAACTTGATGGACCGTTAGATCTAGTGATACATCACGGCCGACACATTTTTTCAGGCTCCAGATACCTCAACATTCTTTGCCACGACACCACTGGAGTCGAGTGTTTTTACGCAAGTGTACATCAATGACAGAAAACCAAATCTCTCTCGAACTCACGTCTCAGATAGGGAGTCAATTGCTATAAACTGCGTCAGAACTTGATTGTCTTGAGCCAATGTTGATTACTCTATATGCGCATGATCACTCATCGGTTTTGAGGACGTATGTTGTAAGATTTGGGGTAAGTTAAAATGGTGCCATTAGTCTGTGCACTTCCCCTATGATCCAACCTATGGCATTAAAGTATGTTCGTTGATGTCCCCTTAGATGGAGAAGATGTCAACATTGGAAAAAAAAAACTCTTTTGGGTCTGTTTTCTCATGCCCCTAATTGGGACCCATGTCAAAATGCACTTTCTCAGCATTTCCACCATTTCTTAAGGTTTGTGATATTTGTGCCACTTTGATATTGCAGTATCTCAGTCGCTTACTGCGCTCAAATTTGATCTTCATAGCACAAGCCAATGTAACATGCCATCCATCCATCCATTGGGACCATACTCTGTGTGCAGAGCGTTGGTACTACCTAAGCAGTCTCCTTCGCTATTGGACACAATCCTGGACGGGTCGCCACTCCGACACAGGTATACCCAACAAGCTGGTACTCATTTTGCCGGACCTCGGAAGGGCACGACAGGCAGATCAACCCCACCTGTATTAATTCAACAAGAAAAGTGGGATTTGAACTCAGGATTCTCAGATCCAAGCCCACCACCCTAACCATTAGCCAAACACCAGGCATTAATTAACACGCAACTTCGTAACATTAAACAAATCCCTTTGAAATGTTATATTTTACATCTTGCACCAATAGTATTGAAAATTATTGCCAATATACAAACAAAAATACTTTGAAATTATGACGAACAAAAATCAAGCACATGAGAATGTATGCAAAAATTGATTTTTCCTTGATATTGTAAAGGGACGTTAGCACAGTCTAGAGAAGGAAACAAATATCCAAATAGGAAATACATTGACATATTTGCCCTGCAAAGAGACAAAGTACCTTCACTTTCACAGAGGCAAAAGTTATAAGTATAACTCCATACAGATTGTTTAAAGAATTATGAAAAGCTACTGTCTCCAAGTATTGCCGTTATTGTTTTACACGAATTATCAATAAATTGGCTATGAAACGCTTTCCGTCAAAAAAATGAGTAAGGAAATTATCAATGATAAGAAATTCTAATCAATGCTTCCATATTGCATGTATGCTTAAGCATGTTTCTCTTATGCAGTTTCATCGTCATGCTTACTGGATTGAATCAAACCTCATCAATCACTTGAGTCCTCTTCTTGCTGATGCAAGAGCAACAACCAACTTCGGTGGAGGGTGCCAAGCTTTGACCATAATGCGCTCCATTTTGTCTCACTGGCAGTCAGTCCAATCATGGTTACCGTCGGAGAGGCGGATATGGGATCTGAGAGGCCTTCTTCCAAATTGCCACTTGGTTAATTAACTCTCGTGGATGCTGTTCTTCCAGGCTTGCTCTTACACAGTGGAAAAGATGCTAAATCTGCATTGGCAGTGGGGTGGAGTTACAATCATGAATCACCTCTGCCCATTTCTGTTTCTCATTCTGGAGGCCGGCTTCATCCAACATCTTTGAATCTTATTGCCGTAACAATGCACATGTGAAATTCTTCCAAGCCTGTTGTTTAATTCATCTGAAACGGACCAAGTTCTCCCAAGTTTGCAAGAGGTGTCATGACTTGTTAAATTTTTGCAATCAATTTGATGGCTTTGATTTTCAAGCTTTTTAAAGGCCACTTGTGGAATCACAACCAACGAATGCATGTAGACCAGTTAAGGCAGCAGCAATACTCCAGAGTGGACTGTTCGGCAAAATTGAGAAGACATCAATTTCAACCTTTCTTTCTTGTTTGCCCCTTCCTCTTATCAAAGAGCAAGGGTCGCATCTGAGACTGATGAGCACAGTGCAGCAAAAATGAAGAAAAATGTCGCTGTCACGGCTCCTTTACTGTACATTCTTGCTACGTTGCCTTTCTTTACCATACATGCAGCTAGAGGGAAAATTACACGGGAATTCTGTTTCTTCCTGAGATGATTTCAAAGAAGTGATCTCTGATTGTCACTTGGTATCCATCTGGAGAGGTTAACAAGTACGCAGCTCCTGATGAATTTCATTTTCCTGGCCCTAAAAAGCTTCTTGACCATTGTCATCTTCACTACATACATCTTGTAGGACTTGTATTAGTTGTTTTTTTGTTCTCATCATTTAGTCAGGAATTGTTTCCAGTCTCCTGGTTTCTTTTGTATTTCCCTCCCTGAATGATGCTCTTCTCTCGCATCCTCTTCTCTGCCTTTCACGTGACTTGACTGAGTCTGTGTTGTACATGTTCAGTGCTGAAGATGCATCTGATCGGATGACCACCGCATTGAAGACATTGAGGCTTTATCTCCGGAAATTCTCTGGCGGTAGCTCCCTCGTAATAGAAGGACAGCATTTCCATCGTCCACTTATCACTGTCTCATCACTAGGAGGTGGAGTTGAATCGTCAACGGTTCCCTATCAAGATGCTGGAAGCCTTGGATTTTTGTCAGTTTTCGCCAGTAAACTGTCTGGATGGCCTATGAGTAGGGAATGTTGTAATGTCAAAGCTACACAAATTCACGAACCTCAGGAAATGGCGGACATGCGGAAAAAGTGACATTTTGACATGGGCCCCAGTAGGCAATATAGACCAAAGAGATATTCAATTTTTAACCATCCCTTTTTATAGTACAACAAAATTGAAATATTCATTTCAATAAATGGACATTATCCAAAGCTTTTCGACTTTGCACTTGCTCAGGATAAAACCACAAGCAGATGAAGAAGAAGCACCAAACTCTCGTTTATTGAAGTGCAGTGTAATATCCTCACTATTGATTGGTGAGTTGAGAAAAGAAAGGACCAGGATTACCTGATTGGTGGAACCATAGAGGCATCATGAATAATTATGAGTAGGCCAAATTTGAAGCATCATGAATAGCGATTAGGCAGAGATGAATCCACCAAGTTAGCAGTGGAAACGTAAGCAAAAGTACAGCCAGCTCGGCTGCACCGATCCGGGTAAAACGATCCGATCCGCGTACAGTTGATCTAGTTCGGATTAAGGCATCCGAGGGCGTGTCCCCGGTAATTAAATCACGTGATTAATTTGTAACCCGGTTAACCCATCTACGGGAGGACCCGAGGTCACGCGGTTGGGTTATTGCCGTTCACGGTTCGGTTAGCGACCCCGCCGCGTCACGGGATTTATTCCATGTGCGACTCTGCAATTCCAGGGAGTCTGGTGGGAACCCGAGATAGCTTCCCCCCCTCCCCCTGGTGGTCTCTCAACCCGGACCCACCGCCCGCAACAATACGATGTATGTATATATATATGTATTATATATATATATATATCTACATACATACACACTACATATCGGCATTGAAAATTTTGAGCATCATCTCGGAATAAAATGGTCCACAGAAAAAAAATGATGACATCCACTGTGGTCACTATGATTTGGCAGCCATATTGTTTTTGTTTTAAAAACCTTCAAAAATCCTCTTCTCTGAAGAAATCCTCATCTTTACACATATGACACGCATTTTCCATGAGGAACAAAAGTTCACACACATGATATCACTATGTCACATGGTTTGGCAGCCACATTGATCTGAAGAAAATTATTAAATAACTCGTTTAAAGCCCATTTTAAAAATGATCGGTGTTGGAATTATTTTTCTTTCAAAATATCAGGGACTTTAAGATTATAATGTTTTGTAGCAAGAAAAAGCGTTATTTATAGCTCTAACATATACAATGTTAACCATATTTTCTTTATCTTCTGGGGCCTTTCATTTTGAGCGGACAGCTTCGTGACATGCCAAAGCCTGAAGCCTCGGCGGCCTTGCGTTAGGTGTGCTGTATCTTCTTTATTTAAAATTAGACATATGCACATTTGTAAATAAACACTTATTTACTCTGTGCGTGGTACACATCATGGTGCAAGTGTCACCTCCCTGCGCCTATGTATTTTTGTGTTTTTTATATACACTTCTGTACATTGCCATTGAGCCTGGTGCAAAGTCACCATCTATATTTTACCAAAGAAGAGATGTAATTACTCTTTAAGGGGAAAATGTTTTTCATAGTTTTTATTATTCTGAAAAAATATACCGTGGTGAACCACAGTCGTGTTAAAAAGACTTCCGTCTTTAAAACCCCTTCTTAATCGTCCTTTTTAAGTGGGACAGACATCACACAAACAAATACAAAAACCACACATTGCGTTTTATCTGGTTAGATGTTTCTTGAGAACTGCTTAATCAACGATGTGAAACTTCACAATTCTGATTTGTCGTGATGGCTGAATACATGTTTAAATTTAAATGATTGGACACATGGTCTCGCAGGCAGATTTATTTTTATTTTTTGATACTGGGTTCTTTTTTATTTTTATTTCTTGTTCTTTATTAATTTCTTTCTTTCTTTCTATTGTCTCTCATTAATTATGTAATCCACCGGTACACAAACACCCACACAATACACAAACACCACACAAAACAATTGCTGGCCGATGGTCTGCCAATCTCGAAATTGCTCTTTTCCTTGTTAACTCCGCCATCGAAGCATGACGGAGGTTACTGTTTTCACCCGTCTGTTTGTTGTGTTTTGATCTCTCTC
>CM068959.1:122166901-122182224 GCA_035128595.1 Eptatretus atami | reverse complement strand
GGATGTCAACTTGCGCTCTCAAGAATTTCAGCCAGCTAGTTGACTTCAAATTCTTTTTAAGTTTTTTTTTTTATCTCTTCAAATTTTCAAATTTGGTATTTTAACAAATGGGCCAATCAGGAGCCAGATTTGATCAGGGAAAGCCCTTGCAGAACAGAAATGCCAAATTTGATGCTTGTATCATAATTTGCACGATTTTTTACTATCTACACTATATCTCGTGCTTGTTGATGCACAGGTAAGTTTAAATGGTGACAATTTACTGTTATCATGTTTGGGAGGAGGGCGCTGGGGGGACGGTGGTGGGAGTGGAGTTGTTTAGTTGTGAGATCATTAATAAGCATAATTTGTTTGTTCTGGGCCACAAGAGAAATTATACTCGATTTTTGCATCTGTTAGGAAAGAAGCATCCGTGTGTGTGTGGTGTGTTGATGTGTGTCTACGTGTGGTGTTGCGTGTGTCTACGTGTGTGTGTTCTAACCACAGTACCGCTAGCTCATTGTATTAACAGAAATTGTAATGAACTCGACACCTCTCTTCACGGATATTTCTCATTATTGTCCTCTTCCGGGATCCGATTTGCATCAGGAACATAACAGTTTTGGTTAACCGTTTTGAAATTGGCCACTCTTATCGTCTAAATGCTGAAAATTATGTTGAAAAGACGATTTGAATGATGGATTTTGCGCTAGCAACGGGAGGTTAGAAGTGCCCCGTGAGCAGAACCTAGTCCCTTGAAAACGCACACACAGCACATGCGTGAAAGACCTCGTTTAGAATTTTCCATAATTTGAAATCAGTGGATATAAAACGAAATATGCGCGTTTACTCATTTATACAGCACTTCCTCCAGCTCAGGAATACTTCAGAGTCTTAAGATCGCAGTCAGGCCATGTTATTAGAAAACTATATTGCACGACGGACTTTGAAGATGCTTTTGAAAAGCTGCAAGCTGACGTAGGGTGTGGGGTCTCCTCTTTGTGCCCCCTTGAGGCCATGTGCATGCCTATGGAACTCGGTCCCCCCCCCGCCACATTTTCTCCTGTTACCTCCATTGCAGAATGTAGACAGAGTTATGTTTCACCCTTATCTGTTTTTTTAATTTATATATATAGTCCAGGTTTGTGGAAGAGTGAGAACACAGAACAGATCAGGACACAACATAAGAAAAGGAATAGCAGAAGAAGGGGGAAATTCCAACGCCAGGCAGAGGGAGAAAACAGACAGCGGCAGACAAACAAGGGATGCGGGCAACAATGAGAGGTAAGGGAAGCAGGGGGTGGACAAGATGGATACATAAGCAAAATTTGGGAGTCATGGTTTGGATGGGGGATGATTTGAGATGATGGTGAACATTTGCCTTGAAGATCTGGAGGGAGAATGAATAGAGGAGTGGAAGTTGGTTCCACAGGTGGGACAAAAGAGGATCAAATGAGTGGAGGTGAGTAGTATCCTGGAATTTTGGCAAGCTTCATTATGACAGGGTTGCTGGTGTACCGCATGCGTCCTGTGCAGATACCTGGAGCCTGGGAGGGGGGAGTACGAGAGGGCAGAGGTGCAATATGAGAAAGGACCCAGAAGACAGAGACATCGAACCTGTCGGCGATGGCGAAGTGATAAGGCGATAGACTCGGCTTCATTGCCAGAGATTCCATGATCATCAAGGCCGTGTTTTCCACGGCGTCAAGCTGAGGAAGACGTGAGGCAGGGGAGGTGAAGTCTTGGTCGACCCATTGAGTATGTATATTAATATGTACTTATGAACTTGAATCGGACAGTGAGTGCATCAATTAATTAGGTCTATTAATTACAGACGATTGGAACGTACCATTTTTAGACATGTAGACCTTTAGAGCCCTTACACCTTTTGGACCCCTTTAGATCCTTTAAGACTTTAAACCCTTAGACTCCTGAAGACCTTTACACCATTTAGACCCCTTTACCCTTTAGAACTGTAGACCCATAGACCCTGTTTGGATACTTTAAACCCCTTTTCACTACTTAGACCTGATAGACCCCCTTCGATCCTGAAGACCTCTGATAAGACCCTTTAGATCCATTATTACCCTACGTCGTCTTATAAGACCCTAAGACGCTTAAGATCCCTACAACCCTAACACCTCGATACCCTTTAGACTCTTCATGACCTTAAGACCCTTAGTGGTTAGACCCTTTATTAACCCTAATACCCTTAAGTCCCCTAATACCCTTCGGACCCTAAGACCTTGTAGAGCCCACATCGACCCCATTAAAACCCTTAGACCCCGAAGACCCCACCGACCCTGTTAGACTTGATGTCTGAGACTTTCTGCAGTAACATTTGAGGTCACCAGCCCTAATCAAAAGGCCCACCATTGGTAAACCGCCTCAGTACCAATCTTTGAGGGCACAAATAATGAATTAATTAATTTCCCCTTTCTTCTTTTTTCAGGTTCTCCTCATCTTGGTTGGTAGCATAATGAAAGTCCCAGTGTGGAACAGAAAATGGTGTCCATGACAACATTGCTTCCCATTATAATCAAAGGGGATATTTTTGTGATTTTATTATTGCCAAACCTCAATAATTTTTCAAGATATCAGATTGAAGCTACACAGCTTATTCGTACAAGTGTGTGAGTATATGTGCATAGAATGTGGTCAGTACGTACGTGCATGTGTTGTGGGGCCGGGGTCCGGCGGTGATAAACGACCATAGGGGGAACATAGGGTCGTCTCCACCGAACACCCCGGAATTTAGGTCGTGACTCCGATAAGTCCGAAAGTCACGGGTCCCTTAGCAGATCGTGGTCGCCAAATTTTGATGGCGTAGGTGGGGTTAATTGCCTAACTTCAATATACTAATACCCACGTCGTCAAATACCGGGAGTCACACCCTCGACGGAGTCTGTCGAACCGGGTCGCTCTAGCGACCTCGGTCCGTGCAACCGAGCGGAATTACAGAAGGCCGTCGGTCCAAACGACAACTACGGCACACGGCCTCCCTAATTCTCAATACGCACCGTGGCTGGGCCAATGGTAAAACGACAGGTAACGAACTGGAACATTTAACAGATATTTTATATAATAGGGAGGGAGACACAGAGCAGAGTTATCCAAATAAAGAAATGCAATTTACAATGAACAAGGCACTTAAACAGTTTTCTCCTTACAGGACGGCACCCACACACACACACATACACGCACACCCAAGAAATGGACCCGTGGGTCTTTATCGGTCTCTCGCCGAGGAGGATAGTTCAGCTGGGGGACCAAGAGCTGGTCGGGTACCTTCCCGCCTGCTCGTCACACCGGACTAAACCACACGGTGGGACTCGAACCCACGTCCCCGAAATCCACGGGCCCACGACCCTGGCTGCTCGGCCACCACCGCACGAGAGCACCGCGAAGGACCGCAGACCAGTTCGCAGACCAAGCCACGGCGCCAGACCAGAAGCAATCGGCCACGATGACTGCTATACTCTGTCCTGACAACGCCTCTACTCTTCTGCCAGGTCCGAGGAATTTCTCCCCCTCCACTCGCCTCGTGATTGGACGAGGGGTTGTCAGGCGACCAGTGGCCTCCCTCATTGGTCGGGCCGAACACTCCATCTGGCTAAGGGGAGTCGCCCTGAGGTAATGAGCTTCCTGATGGACGAGAGGTGGAGTCGGAGCTGAGCGATGAGCGATGAGCGCAAAGAACGAAGAACAAGAGAAGGAGAATTTGTTGGCGATGTTAAAAAAAAAACCCTGACTATAAAAAGAAACTTCGCAGCACACACATCAAATCCCGTTAGACATAGGGGATGGGACCTAACTATAAACATGTAACTTATCGAGATAACTGAGCTACGGGACTGCTGTCTGTTGTGTTGCAAAAGGCTTCCAAATCCGTAACACATGTCCGTACGTGTGTAGTATATGTGCATGAAATCTTGTCAGTAATTAATTAAAGGTCAAGGAGAAAACTTTTTATAATTTTTAAAAAAGTGATTCTTCACCATTGAGAGATAAGGCCAAAAACGATATATTATATATATATTTTTTGTCGTTCGATTATATTCCGGTGCGTTGTGCGTTTCTCGTTCTTCCATGAACCGTGATGGGAATACGGAAAAAATGAAAGCGGTGTATAAGGCCATCTTACGGTTGTGGATGGCTGTATATTATTAAAAAAAATTTTTTTTTGCATTTCGAAGTAGTATTAAAAAAATTATTATGGCGCCCTTCATTGCCATGGTAACTCGAGCATAAAACTAAAGTAATTTCGCGAAACGTTCGTGACGTTAACTGGTAAAAAAACGAATTCACGGACCAATCGTGTTCCGGAAGTGAAGCCGGCGAGCGAAGGTTCCGGCGGGCGGGTTTCGGTCCCGTATGCTGTGGCTCCGTTCGAGTTTGGATGAGCGGGAGTTTCCCCGCCGTTGGGACCATGAAGACGCGCGTTGAAAAACGAGGAAGAATTCAGTTTTGATTCCCTCGGTTAACGGCCATCGCGCCTCAGACCGTCACAATCAGGCCTAAGCCTTGGCCTTTTCGGGACCTATAAGCACCACCAGTTTTCGGGACACCGAGTGGCGAACAAGGCCGTGGTGAGTGTGAGTCCCCCGGTCCTGTCAGCACCACGTGTATCGCGTTCTGATGTAATGTTGTTGCGCTGCTGCTGCGCAGAGTGTCAACATTGTTAAAATGCTCAGTTCATTGTTGTTGGTTGTCGTTTTTGTCTTGATTTAATTAATTTAATTACCGGGGAGCACGGTGAGTCCCACCAAGTGTCCCCCTTCCCTCAGGTGCATGTTGAGCCGGGTGTCCTCCTGCAGACGTCCGTTGGTGAACGAAGAGATCCTCACGAAGAGTTGGCGATTTATTCTGGAATGCTCAACAATTCTCAAAACTACCACTGGGGAGAGGCAATGGCAAACCACCTAGTGTCATCTTTGATGTAGGGCTGTTTTTGGGAAAACGCTGAGCCTGCCTTTGCGCAGAGGTGTGAGTGCCAAGAGCCAAGCCTGGTGTTGCTCAGTGGTTTGAGTGGTGGCTCGGGATCCTAGGGTCCTGAGTTCAAGCCCCGTCAGAGCCAAGCCTGGTGTTGGCTCGGTGGTTAGGGTGGTGGCTCGGGATCCTAGGGTCCTGAGTTCAAGCCCCGTCAGAGCCAAGCCTGGTGTGGCTCAGTGGTAGGGTGGTGGCTCGGGATCCTAGGATTCTGAGTTCAAGCCCCGTCAGAGCCAAGCCTGGTGTTGGCTCGTGGTGGTTGAGTGGTGGCTCGGGATCCTCGGTCCTGAGTTCAAGCCCCGTCAGAGCCAAGCCTGGTGTTGGCTCGGTGGTTAGGGTGGTGGCTCGGGATCCTAGGGTCCTGAGTTCAAGCCCCGTCAGAGCCAAGCCTGGTGTTGGCTCGGTGGTTAGGGTGTGGCTCGGGATCCTAGGGTCCTGAGTTCAAGCCCCGTCAGAGCCAAGCCTGGTGTTGCTCGGTGGTTAGGGTGGTGGCTCGGGATCCTAGGGTTCCTGAGTTCAAGCCCGTCAGAGCCAAGCCTGGTGTGTGGCTCGGTGGGTTAGGGTGGTGGCTCGGGATCCTAGTGGTCTGAGTTCAAGCCCCGTCAGAGCAAGCCTGGTGTTGGCTCGGTGGTTAGGGTGGTGGCTCGGGATCCTAGGGTCCTGAGTTCAAGCCCTGTCAGAGCCAAGCCTGATGTTGGCTCGGTGGTTAGGGTGGTGGCTCGGGATCCTGGTCCTGAGTTCAAGCCCCGTCAGAGCCAAGCCTGATGTTGGCTCGGTGGTTAGGGTGGTGGCTCGGGATCCTAGGTCCTGAGTTCAAGCCCCGTCAGAGCCAAGCCTGTGTTTGGCTCGGTGGTTAGGGTGTGGCTTCGGGATCCTAGGGTCCTGAGTTCAAGCCCCGTCAGAGCCAAGCCTGATGTTGCTCGGTGGTTAGGGTGGTGGCTCGGGATCCTAGGTCCTGAGTTCAAGCCCCGTCAGAGCCAAGCCTGGTGTTGGCTCGGTGGTTAGGGTGGTGGCTCGGGATCCTAGGGTCCTGAGTTCAAGCCCCGTCAGAGCCAAGCCTGGTGTTGGCTCAGTCGTTAGGGTGGTGGCTCGGGATCCTAGGGTCCTGAGTTCAAGCCCGTCAGAGCCAAGCCTGGTGTTGGCTCGGTGGTTAGTGTGGGCGCTCGGGATCTAGGTCCTGAGTTCAAGCCGTCAGAGCCAAGCCTGGTGTTGGCTCAGTCGTTAGGGTGTGGCTCGGGATCCTAGGTCCTGAGTTCAAGCCCCGTCAGAGCCAAGCCTGGTGTTGGCTCAGTGGTTGGGTGGTGGCCTCGGGATCCTATGGTCCTGAGTTCAGCCCCTCAGGCCCAAGCCGGGGTGTTGGCTCAGTGGTTAGGGTGGCGGCTCGGGATCTAGCGTCCTGAGTTCAAGCCCGTCGGCCGCTGAATTATAACCGGGGGGGGGGGGGGGGTTGACTCAGCCTCTCATCTTCCGAGGTTGGCGAAATGAGTACCAGCTTACTGGTAACGGGGGCACTGCATCAGCAGCACAGCCGCGCTTCCAGAAAATGATTCAACCAGCAACCACAGGCTGCATACAAAACAACAACTGAGCCTGGTGTTGACTCAGTGTTAGGTGGCGGCTCGGTATCCTCGGGTCCTGAGTTCAAGCCTGTCGGCCGCTGAATTTAATACACGGGGGGGGGGGTTGACTCAGCCTGTCATCCTTCCGAGGTCGCGAAACGAGTACCATTCAAGTGTGTGTATTGGTAGAGGGGCACTGCATCAGCCCACCGAGCCAACACCAGGCTTGGCTCTGACGGGGCTTGAACTCAGGACCCTAGGATCCCGAGCCACCACTCAAACCACTGAGCCAACACCAGGCTTGGCTCTTGCACTCACACCTCTGCGCAAAGGCAGGCTCAGCGTTTTCCCAAAAACAGCCCTACATCAAAGATGACACTAGGTGGTTTGCCATTGCCCTCTCCCCAGTGGTAGTTTTGAGAATTGTTGAGCATTCCAGAAATAAATCGCCAACTCTTCGTGAGGGATCTCCTTCGTTCACCAACGGACGTCTGCAGGAGGACACCCGGCTCAACATGCACCTGAGGGAAGGGGGACACTTGGTGGGACTCACCGTGCTCCCCGGTAATTAAATTAATTAAATCAAGACAAAAACGACAACCAACAACAATGAAACTGAGCATTTTAACAATGTTGAACACTCTGCGCAGCAGCAGCAGCAACAACATTACATCAGAACGCGATACACGTGGTGCTGACAGGACCGGGGGGACTCACACTCACCACGGCCTTGTTCGCCACTCGGTCGTCCGAAAACTGGTGGTGCTTATAGTCCCGAAAAAGGCCAAGGCCTTAGGCCTGATTCGTGACGGTCTGAGGCGCGATGGCCGTTAACCCGAGGGAATCAAAACTGAATTTCTTCCTCTGTTTTCAACGGCGTCTTCATGGTCCCAACGGCGGGGAAACTCCCGCTCATCCCAAACTCGAACGGAGCCACAGCATACGGGACCGAAACCCGCCCGCCGGAACCTTCGCTCGCCGGCTTCACTTCCGGGACACGATTGGTCCGTGAATTCGTTTTTACCAGTTAACGTCACGAACGTTTCGCGAAATTACTTTAGTTTTATGCTCGAGTTACCATGGCAATGAAGGGCGCCATAATAATTTTTTTTAATACTACTTCGAAAATGCAAAAAAAAAATTTTTTAAATAAAATACCAGCCATCCACAATCGTAAGATGGCCTTATACACCGCTTCATTTTTTCCGTATTCCCAATCACGGTTCATGGAAGAACGAGAACGCACAACGCACCGGAATATAATCGAACGACAAAAAATATATATATATATATATCGTTTTTGGCCTTATCTCTCAATGGTGAAGAATCACTTTTTTAAAAATTATAAAAAGTTTTCTCCTTGACCTTTAATTAATTACTGACAAGATTTCATGCACATATACTACACACGTACGGACATGTGTTACGGATTTGGAAGCCTTTTGCACACAAACAGACAGCAGTCCCGTAGCTCAGTTATCTCGATAAGTAATGTTTATAGTTAGGTCCCATCCCCTATGTCTAACGGGAATTATGTGTGTGCTGCGAAGTTTCTTTTATAGTCAGGGTTTTTTTTTTACATCGCCAACAAATCTCCTTCGTTCTTCGTTCTTCGTTCTTCGCTCATCGCTCATCGCCTCAGCTCCGACTCCACCCTCGTCCAATCAGGAAGCTCATTACCTCAGGGCGACTCCGCCTTAGCCAGATGGAGTGTTCCCGACCAATGAGGGGAGGCCACTGGTCGCCTGACAACCCTCGTCCAATCACGAGGTGAGTGGAGGGGGAGAAATCCCTCGGACCTGGCAAGAAGAGTAGAGCGGTTGTCGGACCAGAGTACTGCATCATCGTGGCCGATTGCTTCTGGTCTGGCGCCGTGGCTTGGTCTGCGAACGTGGTCTGCGGTCCTTCTGCGGTGCTCTCGTGGCGGTGGTGGCCGAGCAGCCAGGGTCGTGGGCCCGTGGATTTCGGGGACGTGGGTTCGAGTCCCACCGTGGTGGTTTGAGTCCGGTGTGACCGCACGAGGCGGGAAGGTACCCGACCAGGCTCTGGTCCCCCAGCTGAACTATCCTCCTCGGCGAGAGGACCGAATAAAGACCCACGGGGTCCATTTCTTTTGGGTGTGCGTGTATGTGTGTGTGTGTGGTGCCGTCCTGTAAGGAGAAACTGTTTAAGTGCCTTGTTCATTGTAAATTGCATTTCTTTATTTGGATAACTCTGCTCTGTGTCTCCCTCCCTATTATAAATAAATATCTGTTAAATGTTCCAGTTCGTTACCTGTCGTTTCTACCATTGGCCCAGCACGGTGCGTATTGAGAATTAGGGAGGCCGTGTGCCGTAAGTTGTCGTTTGGACCGACGGCCTCTGGTAATTCCGCTCGGTTGCACCGGACCGAGGTCGCTAGAGCGACCCGGTTCGACAGACTCCGTCGAGGGTGTGACTTCCCCGGTAATTTGACGACGTGGGTACTTAGGTATATTGAAGTTAGGCAATTAACCCGACCCCACGCCGTCAAAATATTGGCGACCACGGTCCACTAAGGGACCCGTGACCTTTCGGACTTATCCGAGAGTCACGACCTAAATTCCGGGGTGTTCGGTGGAGACGACCCCACTGCTTCCCCTGGTGGTCGTTTATCACTGCCGGACCCCAGCCCACAACACATGCACGTACGTACTGACCAGATTCTATGCACATATACTACACACCTTGTACGAATAAGCTGTGTAAGTTTCAATCTGATATCTTGAAAAATTATTGAGGTTTGGCAATAATAAAATCACAAAAATATCCCCTTTGATTATAATGGGATAGCAATTGTTGTCATGGACACCATTTTCTGTTCCACCTGGGACTTTTCATTATGCTACCAACCAAGATGAGGAGAACCTGAAAAAAGAAGAAAGGGGAAATTAATTAATTCATTATATTTTGTGCCCTCAAAGATTGGTACTGAGGCGGTTTACCAATGGTGGGCCTTTTGATTATGGCTGGTGACCCTCAAATGTTACTGCAGAAAGTCCTCAGACATCAAGTCTAACAGGGTCGGTGGGGTCTTCGGGGTCTAAGGGTTTTAATGGGGTCGATGTGGGCTCTACAAGGTCTTAGGGTCCGAAGGGTATTAGGGGACTTAAGGGTATTAGGGTTATAAAGGGTCTAACCACTAAAGGGTCTTAAGGTCATGAAGAGTCTAAAGGGTATCGAGGTGTTAGGGGTTGTAGGGATCTTAAGCGTCTTAGGGGTCTTAAAGAGACGTAGGGTAATAATGGATTTAAAGGGTCTTAGGGTTATCAAGTGACTCAGAGGTCTTCAGGATCGAAGGGGGTCTATCAGGTCTAAGTAGTGAAAAGGGGTTTAAAGTATCCAAACAGGGTCTAATGGGTCTACAGTTCTAAAAGGGTAAAGGGGTCTAAATGGTGTAAAGGTCTTCAGGAGTCTAAAGGGTTTAAAGTCTTAAAGGATCTAAAGGGGTCCAAAAGGTGTAAGGGCTCTAAAGGTCTACATGTCTAAAATGGTACGTTCCAATCGTCTGTAATTAATAGACCTAATTAATTGATGCACTCACTGTCCGATTCAAGTTCATAAAGTACATAATTAATAGACATACTCACATGGGTCGACCAAGACTTCACCTCCCCTGCCTCACGTCTTCCTCAGCTTGACGCCGTGGAAAACACGGCCTTGATGATCATTGGAATCTCTGGCAATGAAGCCGAGTCTATCGGCCTTATCACTTCGCCATCGCCGACAGGTCGATGGTCTCTCTGTCTTCTGGGTCCTTTCTCATATTGCACCCTCTGCCCTCTCCGTACTCCCCCCTCCCCAGGCTCCAGGTAACTGCACAGGACGCATGCGGTACACCAGCAACCCTGTCATAATGAAGCTGCCAAAATCCAGGATCACTGCTCACCTCCACTCATTTGATCCTCTTTTTGTCCCACCTGTGGAACCAACTTCCACTCTCTTCTATCTCATTCTTCCCTCCAGATCTTCAAGGCAAATGTTCACCATCATCTCAAATCATCCCCCATCCAAAACCATGACCTCCCAAAATTTTGCTTATGTATCCATCTTGTCCACCCCTGCATTCCCCCTACCTCTCATTGTTGCCCGCATCCCTTGTTTGTCTGCCGCTGTCTGTTTTCTCCCTCTGCCCTGGCGTTGGAATTTCCCCCTTCTTCTGCTATTCCTTTTCTTATGTTGTGTCCTGATCTGTTCTGTGTTCTCACTCTTCCACAAACCTGGACTATGTATATATAAAATAAAAAAACAGATAAGGGTGAAAACATAACCTCTGTCTACATTCTGCGATGGAAGTAACAAGGAGAAAAATGTGCAGGAGGGGGGGGGGGACCGAGTCCATTAGGCATGCACATGGCCTCAAGGGGGCACAAAGAGGAGACCCATCAACCCCTACGTCAGCTTGCAGCTTTTTCAAAGCATCTTCAAAGTCCCGTCGTGCAATATAGTTTTCTAATAACATGGCTGACTGCGATCTTAAGACTCTGAGTACTTCCATGAGCTGGATGAAGTGCTGTATAAATGAGTAAACGCCATAATTCGTTTTAAATCCACGAATTTCAAAATTATGGAAAATTCTAAACGAGGTCTTTCACGCATGTGCTGTGTGTGCGTTTTCAGGGACTAGGTTCTGCTCACGGGGCACTTCTAACCTCCCGTTGCTAGCGCAAAATCCATCATTCAAATCGTCTTTTCAACATAATTTTCAGCATTTAGACGAAAGAGTGGCAATTTCAAAACGGTTAACCAAAACCGTTATGTTCCTGAATGCAAATCGGACTCACGGAAATGGAGCAAATATGAGAAATATCCGTGGAAGAGAGGTGTCGAGTTCATACAATTTCCTGTTAATACAATGAGCTAGCGGTAGCTGTGGTTAGAACACACAACACGTAAGACACACTCACACACACACGTAGACACACACACACACACACACACACAACGGATGCTTCTTTCACCAACAGATGCAAAAATCGAGTATAATTTCTCTTGTGGCCCCAGAACCAAACAATATATATGCTTATAATGACTCTCACAAACCTAAACAACTCCACTCCCACACCGTCCCCCCAGCGCCTCCTCCCAAACATGATTAACAGTAAATTGTCACCATTTTAAACTTACCCTGTGCATCAACAAGCATCAGGTATAGTATAGTAGATAGTAGAAAATCGTGCAAATTATGATACAAGCATCAAATTTGGCATTTCTGTTCTGCAGGGCTTTCTGATCAAATCTGCCCGATTGGCCATTTGAAAATCCAAATTTTGAAAAAAAAAAAAACCAAAAAAATTTGAAGTCACAGCTGGCTGAAATTCTTGAAGTGCAAGTGAACATCCCAGACAGAGAACCAAGGGGAGATGCAGTCGTCATTGATGGCTCAGCACTTATCAATGCCCTACCTCCACGCACTTCAAAGATATTTGATGACTATGCTAAAGAAGACATCATCCCAAAGGTGGAATCCTATGGTGCCAGGTACGAGAGGGTGGACATGGTGTTTGATGTGTACAAGAAGTCAAGTCTGAAGTCCGAGGCAAGGTCGAAAAGGGGGCAAGGAATCAGAAGAAGAGTGACAGGAACCAGTAAGATCCCAAGTAACTGGAGAAGCTTTCTTCGAGATGACAGCAACAAGACTGATCTGTTTCACTTCCTTGCGGAAAAGATGTGTGAAGCACAGACGACAAGCACAGTCATTGTCACAAAAGGAGAAGATGCCATTAGCAACACAAGGAAGTCACTGGATGCTGTGTCTCCATGTTGTCATGAAGAAGCTGACACTCGAATATTTGTACACGCCAGGGATGCAACGACGGATGGTAGCAAGTCCATTATCATTAAGGCTAATGACACGGACGTACTAGTCATAGCAATATCTGTACTGCCATCCTTACAGGAACTAGGTCTTGAGAACATGTGGATTGCCTTTGGCCAAGGAGCCAAGGCGCGATGGATTCCAGTCCATGAGGTAGTTTCTGCAATAGGGCCTGAGAAAGCTAGAGGGATCCCATACTTCCATGCGTTCACTAGATGTGACGTCGTGTCTGCCTTCCGCGGTAAAGGGAAGAAAACTGCATGGCAGACTTGGAACGTCTTTGATGATGTTTCTGAAACATTCACCAATCTCATCCAGCATCCAACATTGATTCGTGATCTTGCTTTTTTGAAGTTTTTTTTTTTTTCAAAATTTGGATTTTCAAATGGCCAATCAGGCAGATTTGATTAGAATCCCCTGGAGAACAAATGTGCCAAATTTGATACTTGTATCATCATTTGCACGATTCCTCTCAAAAATTGCTGTTATCTGCCCCACTAATATGACCTTCCCAGTAGTGTTAAAATGGACGAAAGTTTGGTTAGAACACGACCATCTACGGACTTTCGGCCTTTCACGGGCCCATATCATTGGGAGTTTTCGCAGTACGGACTGAAAGATGTCAACACAAGAAAATTGCCAATAGCTGAGAGTATCTATCAAGGATGTGAGAAAGAGCTTTTACAGAAGATCCAGGTTGGAGTGTAGGAAGTAAAGGAACAGCGAGGTAATCTAACAGTAGATAAGGCTCTGGGACCGGATAATATGCACCTGAAAGTAGTGATGGAGGTGGCTGAGCAGGTAAGCGAGATATTAACAGATATTTTCAATAGTTTACTGGAGTCAGGACAGGAACCGGAGGATTGGAGAGTAGCAAATGTAACACCATTATTTAATAAAGGATCCGGAGAAGAATTGGGAAACTATAGACCTGTTAGTTTGACTTCAGTTGTAGGGAAGGTGTTGGAGACATTAGTTAGTGACCAGATGAGAAACCATTTAAACAAATACAAACCAATTAAAGGGAGTCAGCATGGGTTTACCAAAGATAGTTCCTGTCTAACAAATATTTTAAGAGATCTATGAAGCAGTGTCTGATTGGGTGGTTGAGGGAAAGGCAGTGGTCATAGTATATCTAGACTTTAAGAAGGCATTTCATAAGGTACCACATCGGAGGTTGTTAGCCAAAGTGAGGCTTGTGGAGTGGCTGGTCAGGTAGCTTATTTGATTGCAAACTGGCTTTCGTGATGAGAAGCAAAGAGTGGCTGTGAGTGGGAGATATCTTGCTGGGAGGATGTAAATAGTGGGGTTCTTCAGGGATCAGTACTCGGACCATTACTATTCATTATATATATATTAATATATATATATATATATATATTATAATATATATATATACAGGGGGCTGCAAAAGTAGGTATACCGTAAGGATTATACAGTATTACCAGTATTACAATAGTGGTGCTAGGATTCATTTAATACTAGAATCATTTAATTTGAACATTTGAGGGATTATATGTTTATTATTGATATGTTTATTATTGGTATGTTATTATTGATATGCTTGTATAATCAATAAAATACGTTTTGTGCGCACGTTTTGTTTTTCACTACTGTATACATACTTTTGCAGCCCCTGTATATATATATATAATCTTCTTCTTCTTCTTCTTCTTTTCGGCTGCTCCCGTTAGGGTCGCCACAGCAGATCATCCGTTATGATCCGATAATGATTTGGCACAGGTTTTACGCCGGATGCCTTCCTGACGCAACCCTGGTCGCCTCTTACGACACAGGGATATGGTACACCTATTTTAACCGGGGATACACCGGCCCAATACACTGGTACTCACTTTGCCGACCTCGGAAGGATGACAGGTGAGTCAACCTCCTGGTGTTATTAATTCAAGCGGCCAACGGGGCTTGAACTCAGGACTTTTGGATCCAAGCTGCTACCCTAACCACTACGCCAACACCAGGCTATAATATATTATAATATATATATAATATATATATATATATATATATATATATATATATATATTTTGTTACGGAAATGGCCCTTCGTATGCTACTACAATATAGGATTAGCTCAGATCCCCCATTAAAGGCATGTTTAGCTAGGCTGTTCGGTAAAATGACGTTACATGTGTGTCGGGAGGTGTAGGATGCATGTTTATTAGTTCCGTTTACAGTGGTGGTGTACGAAGAGCTTCCTCTTCATTCCTTCCCCTCTTCCGGTACGATAGTCCCCGCCCAGTCGGCTTGAGAAGAGCGTGTGGCTGGAGAGGAGGTGGAGGCTAGGGAGGGAGGAGTTTAAGCGGCTTCGTAAGAGGGGAGGAGCCAGTGGCTTGGAAGCGATAGCGAACAAGAAAGAGAGACCAGATGGCCTGATCTGCCGGAGGAAACTGGACTGGTGCGTAGCCGGGATTGCCGTCTTGGCCTGGAAAAGCGAGCCAGGGCTTGAAGAAAGGCAGGTGAAAGGATGCAGGAGTTGTCTGCCCTCGGCAGAGCGAACGGAGGCCTACTTGGAGTGGTTCAGTTTTGGAGAGACAGTACAAAACCGGCAAGTCGCCGTTTTGAGGCCACGAGCGCCGAGAGAAAAAGGAAAGCCGCAGTGGTCGATCGGCGGGAGCAGGACCTGGCTTGCTGTGTCGGGAAAAGGGTTTTTCTGGGTGCTCGGCTATCTTAGAGCGGAGGTCATCGACAGGTTCAACCTGTGTCTAACGACGGAGCCTCTGACTGTCCCGACTCAACGACGTTTTGGAATCCCATGGACATAGCCTGCAGAGCCCTGAACCTCGATTTGGCGTTGTCTGGTGAACAGGCCAGGCCTGGACTTGTATGCTGGACCTTGAGAGAAATCAGCTGAAATCCATCGTCGATCTGACGGTCTTGTGCCGTCGACCTTACACGGGGTCAGAGCGCGCGGAGACCGCGTGCGGTGCGAAAAAGGAAGG
>CM068959.1:122127790-122155272 GCA_035128595.1 Eptatretus atami | reverse complement strand
CAAATCCACCAACATCCCATCAACTCAATCATGCAGAATTGTTGTTGATATGACGTCATGGACGTCATGACGTAGCGGGGGGGGGGGAGGCTTGCGCAATGCACATTACGAACATGTCCTGGCTTTTGCGACCTTCCACGTGTCTGGCCGTCTTCACTCAGATCCTGCTTCTTTACTGAAATACGGACCGTGAAGGCGTTTGTTTAGGATATAACAATCATCATCCTCTTCTTCTACTTCTTCTACTGCTTGAAGAAGAAGAGAAATAAGAAGAAGAGAGGCAAGGGTGGAGGAGTAAAAGAAGAAGAAGAAGAAGCCTGTGGCGATTTGGCTTGAGATCAAAAGCAACACAACGTGGACGAAGAAAAGAAATAAGATTAGAGAAGAAGAAGATTGTCGACGCGCCTCGTATTTGGCGCAGCGCATAACGGATGAGAATAGCGCCGGAGGCAATCAGTTCAGCACAGTCGTGCAGTCAGCAGTCAGTCAGTCAGTCAGTCAGTCAGTCAGTCAGTCAGTCAGTCAGTCAGCTCAGGGCCAGCTGCTTGGGGAGGTACACTGATGCACAAACGCAGATGGACAAATAGATGTGGAATCGAGAAACAGACACATAGACTTAGTGAGCTCGATTGCAGAGACTCGCGTGGGGTGTTTCCGTATTTACTACCACAGTCCACAGGGTCGACAGGGTCGAGAGGGTGGATCCTCCAGATCGGTAGAAGACAAGACCACAGAGTGGACGTTTGAGTGTCTGACCATGGTGTTTGTGCTGTTACTGTTACTGAGTGTTCCCAGGAGCAGCAGCGCAGGTAGTATGATCCATCCCCGTGGCGGTAATGATTAAGACTTGTTATATCAAACGCGGTGGTTATCACCGACTATGTTGCATTTCCCTCGTTGTTGTGGGTTCGATTCCCACGGCTGCACAGACCACAGTGGGAATATCCACTCAACGGGCCACCGCGGCAGGTCGTAAGTGAGTGAGTGTTGAGTGGAGTTGTGTGTGAGAGTGTGAGTGTGTATATGAGAGTGTGTGTGTGTGGTGTATGAGAGTGTGTGATGTGTGTGTGAAGAGGTGTATGAGGGGTGTATGTGTGGTGAGAGAGTATATGAGTGTGGTGTGAGAGAGTATATGAGTGTGTGTGTGTGTGTGAGTGGTGTGTGAGAGAGTATATGAGTGTGTGTGTGAGAGAGTTATATGAGTGTGTGTGTTGAGAGAGTATATGAGTGTGTGTGTGTGTGTGTGTGAAGAGTATATGAGTGGTTGTGTGAGAGAGTTAATGAGAGTGTGTGAAGTTGTGTGTGAGAGAGTATAGATGTGTGTGTGTGTGAGAGAGTATATGAGTGTGTGTGTGTGTGTGTGTGTGATGGTGTGTGTGAAGAGTATATGAGTGTGTGTGTGTGTGTGTGTGTGAGTGTTGTGTGTGAGAGAGTATATGAGTGTGGGTGTGGTGTTGAGAGAGTATATGAGTGGTGTGTATATGAGGTGTGTTGTTTGTGTGTGTGTGTGTGTTGTGAGTATGAGTGTGAGTGTGTGTGTGTGTGGTGAGAGTAATAGTGAGTGTGTGTGTGAGAGTGTATGAGTGTGTGTTGTGAGTATATGAGTGTGTGTGTGTCAGTATGAGAGTGTGTGAGAATGTATGACTGTGTGTGAGTGTGAGTGTATGAGAGTGAGTGTGTGTGTGTGTATACGTGTGTGTTTACCATTACAATCAACTTGTAGAACGCTCGCCAAGTGGCTTAAGCACTCAAGCGAGCACTCCAACGGAAGCTTGATAAGGAACGGCTGGCTTGGCGAGCGATAGCAAGCGGCTTGGTAACCAAACCCAAGCTACTGGCGTGGTGTGTTGGGGGGTTTGTTGGGGGCCACTTGAGAGTGGAGACTTTTGGGGGGGGAAAGAACACCAAGAAGAATCGACCAAATAGCATGGACTAGACGATTCATTGAAATGGATTCTCGACATCGTTTGATCACGTGATTTATCATCAGCACAAAAACCATTGATTCTTATAGCAGGCTGTATAATAGGAACCAAAAAATACTGATTATATTGATTATTCAGCACACAATGGATTGATTCATGAAAAGCTGAATAACCAAAGATGGACATGAAAAAGGACAGACCCACTGCGATCAAACCATGCTTCTGGCAGCGAAGAGGACGCGACTTTGAAATGTGAACAAAGATATTACTTCCTTGCTATCATGGATGCTGATTTACCAATATGGAAACTGACCACAAGCAAGTTTCAATGGAAACCTCCCAGGAAGCGCAGGCAAGAGATTTCATCAAACTGTCCGCAATAACCATAAGAAGTACAAACACACTGCCAAGGCTTGAGCTCGGGCTTCGCAGAAACTGACGATGCAATAAGTTTTTGTCAAAAAAAGGGTCAAACGATCTATTCTCAGTCACACATATAGTTCAGAGCACGGACCTGATTTGATTTTACTCTTTTGGCGGGTGATCAATGATGAATGTGGACATGACATTGACGTCCAACATGGAAGCTTCTAGAATGTAGATGGGCTTGCGCCATAGAATTCCTGAGACGATGTTTGGAAAACTCCGTTCACATTTGCTCCATGTGCAACTGGTAGGGTCAACGTCTGAAATAGGTGGTCCAGACATCCGTCAACGTCGAGCCCTGATGTATACAATGCTTACAGGTGCTGGAGTACGTATTGCGTACCTTTTTCAAAAACAGGATTGACGGCACCCTGCACAATATTTACAAGAATGGAAGTGTTGTGAGGATTCCTTCTCTTCGATGATGGTCTGTGCTGAGTACCTCCGGTTCCATTTGATCTTCATTACAATAGGGGGGGGGGTTACCTTGTACCTCGCCGCACACTACCTTTCAGTGAGTCCCACTTCCCAGGGAAGTCGATTCGTTCAGCCATTATCTGGCCTTGGCGTGGTGGAACACTCAAACCATATCACCTTTTCATCGATGGTTTATTCATCGTCGTTGAGGTCTCAGAATTGGTCGAGCCAGATGGGCGATCGGCCCATATCGTAGCCTTTCGTTCTATCGGTCGGATCATGAGACCAGTCATTTCTAACACCAAAAGGTGATCGGTGGGCGACCAAGGTGGTTATAATCGGCCTGTGGGTGGTCGGGATGATAGGAGATTGGTTCTGAGCCAGGGACCACACGCTTTAAACGATTCGTGACACGCATTGTGCCGAGACGCTCTGTCAAGATAATGATGTCTGTGTCTGTCTGTAATATCACAATCAACGTGCCATACATTACAGTCAGTGCTGCCGGATGCAGTTTGTGGATAAGGGTAAAGGTTATGTTGATGATTATACTGAATGGTTTACCAATGCCTTCCCACCAGTCATAGCAGAATTTGGACAAGCGGACAGGGTGCCGTCAATGCCTCGTTGACTCTTCACAAAGGACACCAAGCATCTTTAACGCCCGCCACCTAATTTTAGCAGATGTGACACTCGGTTTTAGGCCCATCCGAGGAAACATTCCATTCCATCCTGCTCGAGCTTCTTGCAAATGCCTTGCACATGTTTTATAGCCTGTCTGAGATTGAGTTTCAGGAGTGAGTGTGCATCCCTCTCAGGCTATGCTGTCACCCATAAAAATCTATAGGTAAAGCTATAAACACAAAGGTGTGTGTCAATGTCAGTGTCAGATTTATGGACCAATTTGTGAAGTTTTCTTGTTCTCAAAGTTTGTCCGAGGGCTCTTTGAGGATCGTCACTGAGCCCCGACAGCTTCCAACTGTAGTTTGTTGTAGTAATATTCCCAGGGATGGTTTTTAAGATCTGGAAGGTTCTTTTTCATCATTCCCGTTGCCCAATATAATTTGACTTGTACAATTTCGGATCGTTTTTGCTTCATTTTTTGAAGATCCTGGTATTTGGTCGTTTTCATTATCTGCGTTGTTAGGCCAAAATCGCTCAGTACTGACACCCTCAATTGGCAATTCCTTATTTTCCTTTTTGTACCCCAGTAATATATCTGGTCACAATGCTTTGTTTTCTGTGTTCATGCTCGATGGGATCATTAGGTCATACGTGAGCATTACTTTCCTCGTTTTCAGTGACTACTTTCGTTTTTATGTTTCCACAAGTTTTCTGGAACTGGTTATTGAAGTTATTTTCAGATGTGCCAAAGTGGATCACTTACATACCTTGTTGTGCCTTGTGTGTACAGCTGCTCTGACGTGATTTTTTTCCATCCTGATAGGTGATCCTGATCCATGCACTGCCCTCACTCCACCACACCCCCAGGAATACTTCTGACTACGGCTTCCCCTCCACTCCTACCTCTTGTTTATATGTGTGGTACCGTCCACCAACAGTGATGACTCCATTTACATCTCGCTCGCCGAAAACATGGACCAACTTCTATCCACTCATCCAAACTCTCTCTTCCTCATATGCAGTGACTTCAATTGCCAACTCTCTCTTCCTCATATGGTGGTGACTTCAGTTGTCATCATGCCAGTTGGGCTGGGTGTGGTGACCCCCTCACCTGCCATGGCATATTTCAACAAAACCTCTGCGAACTACATTGGGACTAACTCAATCTGTCAACTTCCCAAACCCGGATCTTAGACAATGGTACTCCATCTCTTCTGGATTTGATTTTGACAATTTTCCCTGCAAACGTCTGCTGTTCTTCCTCCGCTCAAATCGGTTCATCTGACCACATGCTTGTTAAAGTAGACATCTCTCTGGCAGTTCTTCGAGAACCACCTCAGCATAGACGAGTCTGGCATTTCACTCAGGCAGACTGGCAGGGACTTCAAGCTGCCATCAAACTTCTAGACTGGTCTCTTATTTCTCCTTCCTCCGACATCAACTCGTCCTGGGAATTCCTTCAAGAAATTTGCTCTCCTCTCATGCACAGATTTATCCCATCTCGTCTTCAGTTGTCCTACCCTTCCTCCTGCCCATGGTACACTGAATCTTGTGGCGAGGGCAGTTGTCCTGAAACGACTTGCCTTCGCCTCATGGAAGGCAAATCCAATAGAAGACAATCTCAGTTCTTTACACAAGCTCACAACAAGTGTGTCTATCCTCAGGAGAGCTAGAAGACAACATCTTTCTATCTCAAGTCTGAACTCTCAAACCTGTCCCCTTCCCTTCCCCCTCCCTTCCCTATAAAACAGATCCCTTCCCCTATAGACCAATCAGCCTTCTCCCAATCATCACACGAGGTCATGGAATCCATCATCGCTTCTGACTCAAATCTTTCCTCTTCTCCAATGGCGTGATTTCCAATCATCAATTGGATTCAGACCAGGTCACTCTACCGTGGACAATGGACATGCTGCTTGTGCTTTCGCAACAATGGATGGAGGTCCTCAATTCTAGACATGAGACCCAGAGCCATCTCCCGAGACATATTGTTGACTTTCGAGGCAGTCTGGCCATCCTCCGCTCTGCTCACCAAACTCTCTTATGGATCCGAGGTAATCTCCACTCATAGGCTCACGGATTTTTTTTTCTCTGTCACAGCCAATGCATGGCTCTTAATGGAATTGTCGCATTTCCTCTCCCATCCAGGCTGGATTTCCTCAAGGCAGAGTTCTAGGCCTATGTTTTTTTTCTAGTTTTAATCAATGATCTCTCTGACTCTGGAAAATCGTCTTTATCTCTTTGACAGCAGAGGTGAGTCAATGCAATCTCACCCTCTGATCGTCAGGCAGCAGCCTCTTCCCCTCTGCAGATCTGGATAAAATTCAAAGCTGATCAAACAGTTGGAGTATGTCTTTCAATCCTGAACAAAATCTCACCTCTCACTAATCTCTCTGAAAGGACCGTCTGGAACTCCCCCCCCTCCCATCTACTGTCTCATCAATCCTCTGAAGAAGTCCTTTCATCGTAGCTTTTGTGCCTCTAGTATCTGCCATGATATTTCCTGGGAAAGCCACATCTCCAAGCTGGCCTCCAAAGCCAATCACGCGAGTGGGCATCCTCCGTCATGCAAAGTCCTTTTCCTCGGCCCAACTGAGCTCATGACCACATACAAAACTTCATCCACAGCCTGATGGAGTACTGCTCTCCCCTCTGGGCTGGTGCTCTTGCCTCACACTTAGCTCGATTTCACGCTGTGGAAACCAGGCTTTTAGGATCATTGGTATCTGCCGCGATGAAGCTGAGTCATTGTGCTCTCACTCTCTCACCGCAGGGAGGTCGATGGTTTTTCTGTCTTCTACCATCTCTCTCCAGCCTTGCCCCCCCTGCTCTGTCTGTGCTCTGTCCCCCACCCACCATATTTCTGCAGGGCGCTCAAAGTCCGCCAAAAACCCACTTCTTGTGAAACTGCCAAAAATCAAGAATCGCTGCTCAACTTCATTCTTTTCATTCCTCTCTTTTCCCACCCTGGAGAAACTCCCACACTCTCTTCATCCCACTCTTCCCTCCAGGTCTTTCAAAACAGCTGTTCACCACCATCTCTTATCTTCCCAATCTAAACCACGATCTTTTCTACCCTCATTAATCCAGCCCAAACCCACCTCCTTCAAATTGCCCGTCCTTCCTGAAAGGCCCTGTCGTGTCCAACTTGCTTACCCCGTGTACCCCACCCCACCCCATCCCTCTCCCTTCCACAGATCTCCTAATGTCTCTGTTTCCTACTGTCTTATGTGTCCCTCTCACTCTTGTCCCAACTCCCTTTGTTATATGTTCTGCGTGTAAGTTCTTATATGAGCCTTGATAATGTATACAAAAAAAGTGGCTCATACTTTCTGTTTCTACTTTGCAGACCTACACCTGTAAAGCCATTGGTATCGTGTCCTTGTTCTTGGTATTTATAATGATTCGTTCTCCATCTCAGTTGAGCTGACCTCTACTTGGTCTTCCAAAGAGGCATCTTTGTCTGTCCCCTACTGTCCAACTCGTTTTTTTATAATTTTTTAAATGAATATCTTCCTGCTCTTTTATTGTTTTCCCAGTTGTGGTGTATATCTGTTGATATTTTTTTATATTTTCTTTTGTCTTTTTTTTGCAATTGTTGGGGCTGATTTGTTGCTGTTTCTGTTCAGGTGTAGAGCTCCTTGCACCTGTGTTTTTGTAAATATTTTGACAGGTGGGTGGGAATACCTTCTCTGATTTGCTCTCTTCGTGTTGCTAAAAAATGGATTCAGTAGTCTGTGAACTTTCACATATTCAGCAATCCTAGAGTTGTCATTCTGTGGCATTTGGTTGAGCTCCGTCAGGCCACAACCGACCTCCTCATCTCGGCAGGTACATTCTCCGGATGCATCGATTTGTGTAAAACATTTTGTGGATGTTGAGAGCTTCTTGTTTGATATCCAGTTTTATGATTTCTGATTGTGGCCAGTTTTATTATTCTTCAAGCTGCACTGGAATACTGCGTATTGCTAGTTAATAATATTGCTATTCTCGGGTTGAGACATGTTTTCCACGTAGGTATTGTTTTGGTAATTGTTTTCCGCATTTGTTTTGTGACATATTTGATGGCCCTCTTCTACCCCAAGGTATTTGTAAGATGCTTCATTGTCTTGCCCTGTATTGTTGTATCTCGCGTCGATTTTTATGTTGTCCATGTTTGTTGGTCTACCTTGTACCAATGTGCACTTGGCACACTTATCTCGGCCAAATTCCATTTGGATGTCGTCGGAGCACCGTTTCACTATAATTTCAATTTCTGCCAATTCTTCGTCATTTGGTGCAAAGAGTTTTAAATCATTCATGTAAGGTATATGTGCACCTTTTTTGTGTCTTTGGACATTCCTTTATTTGATGTCATGGTGTAGCCATGTCCCTGCTCTTTAATGAAGGTTTATCAGTGGGTCCAGGGCCATGCAAAATTAGAGGGGTGAAAGTGTGTGATGCGTGTGCGCACCTACCGTGTGTGTTGGGTTTGCCCACACATCCCATGTGTGTTGTGTGTGAGTTGCAGAGGTTCCACCAAGGCTGTTATTTCTGCAGCTCGGAGCTCGTGAAAAGGTGTCTCTGGAGAGCCAGGTGAAGTCAACATGCTGGTCTTTTCGCTCAACAATAACATGTTTCAAAAGATTCCTCATGAACTTGGACAATTTTGATGATGGACATTTGTGATGTTTTGATAATCCTTTAGTAACAACCAAAGTCATTGTATATATATATATATATATATATATATATACTCGTATACATACCCATGGAGGTATCATGTACCAATAACCTATGGCAACAGTCTAAAGCCATGTGTTATTGTCGTCTTAATCGTTGTTTTAATTATGCTGAGGTTGGAAGCTTGCCTTCTCTCTCTCTCTTTCTACCTGCCATTTTGTGACGTGCTCCATAAAAATACAATATCTATTCGATGGTTATACAACCACAATCTGAAGGCACTGATATTCTATGTACTATATTCTTCAATCCTTTCATGACTGATTTTCCCCTATCTTGGGCAGTGGTGCAGAAAATGAATCCCCTGGACCACGTAACTCATTTCTCTTGGGAACATTCTGATATTTCCTAAGTTTGGCAATGGACCAAACTTCCCAGAATACTTGTATCCCACTACTAGCGAAATAGACACAAGGATTTCACTTTTGTTAAACTTGGACGCCTACTCGAAATATAAGACGCCTACTACCCTAACCCTAAACCTAACTTTGTGATTCTGATGTGTCGGTGCTGCCGAAGCAGTTTCTTCGCTAAGGTTATCCTGGGTGGTTTACCATTGCCTTCCCGGCAGTAGCTTGGGTAAGGAATTTGGAATTTGTTCATGGTGCCGGCGATGGCTCGCCTAATATTCACGAAGGACACCGTGGTATCTTTGACGTCCACCAATTAATGCTTGCAGATGGGACACCCAGTTTAACACCCATCCAAGGGATGGCACACAAATTGATGGATCGCCCTGCGTGTGAAACACCAGGATGGCAGTTTAAATAGCTGGGTCAGGATTCAAACCCAGGCTAGACACCTTAGAGGCAAGGGTGTGTACGTCTAGGCTATCCTGCCAGTCATATAATAATCAAATGGAAGACCAAATACTGCATTAGAGCTCAGAAGGATCCTAGATGATTCGGGTTTCAGCCGCTACTCTAACAACCCTCAAACCCATCCAGGACAGAAAACGTTCTGCAAGAATTCACTTCTCCTAAACAGATAAAGAGTATAATAGATAAAGGAAAAGCAAAAGTTAAGAATTTGAATGAATAAAGAGCATGTGAAAAATTTTGACAGAAGTGTTATTGGAACAATGAAACAAAGATGTCGCGAAGAACCCCGGTAGATAAACTTGTGCAACATTCAAAAAAATTACACGGAAAATAAAATTAAATTAATATCTCACAATTGGTGTTGTTTAACATTTCCTTTTGTTTTTTATCATCAGACAAAGGAAACCGATCCCACCTTCATCTCAGATTTCCAGGTTTCACTGCATGCCGCCTTTGAATCGGGCACATCATATTTTATTGTTATTATTATTATTTATATTTTTTTTTAAGCCTGGTGTTGGCTTAACGGTGAAATGGTTGGCTTCAGATCTTACAGTCCTGAGTTTGAGCCCTGTCCTGCCATTAAGTAACACCAGGTGGGTTGACTCAGCTTATTCATCCTTGCGAGGTCGTCAAAATGAGTACCAGCTGACTGGAAACAGGGCACTGCATCAGCGGCACAGCCGTGCTCCCAGCAATGATGAACCAGCAGCCACAGGTTTCATACGAAATGATACCCCACTCCTTTTGATCATTATATCTTCTTCTCACATAACTCTTTGGATTTATAGCTTTCCCTAACTTCTTTATAATCACTCCATACTTCGATAGTGTTCTTCACATCTTGTCTTGCCTTTTGCTAAGCCCTAAGGGAAGCAACTTCCTCCGTTCTTTTTCACTGTTACACACAACAATTCTTTATTAAACTAGTCACGGCTATTCGAGCATTACGACATTCAATTTGTATCAAAACGTGTTTTGTATCCGTAATCTCTTTATGAATAATGAAGAGCTCCTTACGTCGAGTCTGGAAACAACACAATCAGGACTATTTATTTATTTATTTAAGAATTATAATACAGTAATCTTCGAAACACAATCTAAACAACTTTCACCAATTTTTCTATTCTTTATCTTCCTTCTTTCTCATCGCCTTTCTCACCTTCTTTTCACCGAACCCGATATTTCGCATCATACCAAATCTGTAGGTTTTGGAAGTCCAACCAAGAGAAAACAACTCGTTTTCATAAATTTGGCATCTTATTTATTTAAACAACCATACGTTTACCTGGTAAGTAACCTTGAACACAAAAAAAATGAGTTCTTGAAAACTACTGACTCTTTTCTTGCTGCCCATTTTATGTATTGGGAAATAACGAAGAGAATATTGCAAAGCCCTTCCCATCTTCCAGTGATAAATCGGTTTGTATCCACCTTCGTAACTTACATACAATTTTTTGGGGGGGGTTCTTCTAACTCCCAATTATACTGTTGGCGGTCACGGTACTGAGAAACAGCCAGTTTTCACTCAGGGGATTAATCCCGGTTGTCGCGCGTACGAGGCCGGACCTGGGCACCGCCCACAATTAACGTTTGGTACGGGGCTTTTTTAAAAACATTGACGCCACCAGTTAACCATGACGTCCCAGTGTCCGCCCGTCTAATTATTTCCGTTTAATAGAGGTCACGTGGTTACCTGAGCGGGGGAGCGCGCCCTCGCAAAGCACCAATGTTATCTGTTTAAGATTGTAATTTAGGACGGCCGAGCGTTTTAACGCTGGGCGTGTCCGACGAAATTTTTGGTCAAAATCTATTGTATTACCTCCCAGGTCTATCTCTGTTCGACTAATGCTAGACCAATGGGAGGAAAGCGACAAGCAACGGACAAGGTTGGAATCGAACAATATTATAATAAAATAAATAAAAAAGAACTTTTTTATTCTGAAGTAAATAAGAATTTTCAAAAGCAAAAATCCAATCAAAATGCCAGGAAAAGAATAAGAGCAGAAGCTTAACGGGGGTTGACTGTACTTACAGCTAAACACGGACCAAGGGTAACCCAGCAGATCATTCAATGGTGTGGGGGGGGGGAGGGGGAAAATCGTCTCGCTACTCAGAGAAGTCGTCCGTGGAACAAAAAACGTTCTGACATGTGTGCGGTGCGTGCACGTCCGTACGCCCAGCCACCCAGCTTTGTCGTAACAGCCCTCTCGCGGGGCAGCCTTGAACGCCAGTCCACACCGCTCCGCTTGCCGAAGCTCTGGGGGAGGAGAACCGTCTCGCAGTTGGCGCTGCCGACACCACAACGCGCCTTCCCTCTCCTCTTGCGCGCCTATCAACACCGCTCTCTCGCTTCTCTCTCGTACCTCTTTCGTTCCACGTGTTTTATTATCTCAGAACGTACTCTTTCTCTTCGGGAAACGTATCGCTTTCGATTTTTTCCCACTCTCAAAACGTATCTCCTCACAGAATGTCTCTCTCGCTTCAGAAACGTCCCTCTTTCGCGCTTTTCCTCACTAGAACGCCTTTTATATCTTCGGGGCCGTCTCTACCGGGGTGCTGTCCCGCCAAGGCTCACCCCACCACCACGGGCACGGTTACCGACGACCCGTGCGCTCATCATAAAAAGGCGGGCTTCATAGCTCGTGAAGGAAATGTGTGTGAACGTGTCGGTCGTTAAAAGAACAAAAAAAATCTTCCCATTAAGAAGAGGGATCTATTCCTTTACCCTTCTCAAACACATCACATTAAGATCCCCACTAAGACATGGGATGGGGCTAAATCTGAACATGACATTTGAAGGAATAACCGTCTGAGGACCTGGATGTTGGATCGCATTCATCAGATCCGGATTCTAAAATCCGCAACAAATACTTTACACTCAGTGTACAAAACAGAGGCAACAAACAAAAAACTGCACAATATTTCCCTATGAGATGAAATAAACTTTCTCAACCTCGAGCGAAATCAAACTCGCCGATGCACTATCCGAGGAATGGCTTGTTTCTGTCTTGTTCTTTCCTCTCGTTTTTAACGTCCATCCGAGGGAGGCACAACACATTAGACAAATCGCCGTGCTGTAACACCAAAGGATGACAAGTTTTATAACTCAGCTAGGGATCGTCAAACCCAGCGAGACAGCTGGGTGAATGTGCTTACCTATCTCGGGCCCAGGCTATCCTGCCAGCTATCCTCTGTTATACAGAACTGAACCAAGTCAAGTGCAGCCCTGAGATAAAATTGGTTCAAAAGGTCCCAAATGTAAGTTTTTGTATGAATTGGAAATTTGATTTCATATTGTGTCCAACCTGAATAAATGTGCCATTGTGAGTGCAATCGTTAAGGTTGACAACTTAAATGCAGAAAGGCGCGGAATTTACAAAACGTATTTGCAAAGTTAATAAGCCCCATTAGTTAACCCCATCAGCGATGAACCTTGTGTCCTGTGAATAAAAAATGCGCGACCCGAGGAGTCCGACAATTTGTCCAAAGCCTGACATTCGATGTCCCTGTAATGCCTATTATTCATTATCACAGCATGTGCTGCTTTTCCACTTCCTACATGCCGCCTCCTTTAGCGGACAGTTGAACAGCCCAACTGTGGTCACTACTGAATGTTTTCAAAGGCAGCTCGTTCCACCATCGTTCGAGTTCCACTGAAGGTACATGGGCCACAACATTAATGAATCGAACATATTGCGCACTTTCGCTAAGGGAGAGTAATTGTGAAATGAGGTGGCTCATGTCTGATTGAGGTCTTGTTCTTTAAGTTCTTACCCATCTCTTGGGTAGATTTCAGCTTCTGCTAATCGTGGGAATTTTTTTTTGCTGAGTATGCCTTCAGCAAGAAAATCCTTTTTTGGCTCAGCTGGAAGTAATTTTACATATTTGCATTATCTATGCGTTGGTGTGTTTAATCACTCCCCCACCCTTCACACCCCTCCTCCCCAAGGTCATGGTTGGACCTGACTCGTCTTAAAAGTGGAGTTCCAAGCAAGAAGGCGTTGTCTGTTGGTCGATGTCTTGGTTAAGGTTACCAGCTCATCCTCACAGACAGGTTGTTGAAAGGATTGTCAGGTGTGTACTAAAACAAACATCGCTCGCTGGTAAAGTTAATCGGGGAACGATGCGCCTTTTTGGCAGGGATCGGTGCAGCTATCGATAAGCTTTATTCAAATTCTGAATCAAAACAAATTTCTTTCAGGTAAACCGTTTTGCTGCAACCAGCTGAATAAAAAGGCAAGAGTCAATTGTTTATAGTAATGCCGCTTTAAATAGAAAATAAGCATTTCCGACATGTAAAAAAAAAAAAGCTGTTCCTGAAAAATTAAGTGAAGCAGTTCTAGCCAAAAATCAATGGACAGGTTGCCAACTCCTACACAAAAGTCAGGAATTTGTAATTTGTTCAGGTGCCAGGACAGCGTCGCCTATATTCGCAAAGGACACGTTCGGATTATTTTTTTTAAAAAAAAAACGTCCACCAATCGGCTGTTGGCGGACAGGACGCCCGGCTTCGTCCATCTGAGAACGGCACACACACTGATGAACATCGGGATGCAGTTTAATAGCTTCGGCGGATTCGAACGCCAGGGCTAATGACTTGAAAGCGAGTGTGCCTACCTCTAAGGTCTAGGAACATCCTGCTGGCCCCTCTGATAAGATAACAGTGTTCCCAAAAGTCCTTGAGTCTTATATCACTATGAATAAAAATAATCTTTAGGTTCACATCGGAATTTGGACATATAAAATCGGAGAATAATAATATTTGGAGATGATAAGATATATTTTTACATCAATAAAATAAGGGCATTATTAGATACTAGCGAGTACCTTGCCGTAATGTAACGATCTTGTTCCATCCAACATGCAACACGTTCTTCTGAAAGAAATACCTTTTATTTGGGCGGTGTTCGTGCCAAACTGACAGCTCTGCATAGGCAAAAACAAAACAAGCAACCAAAAAACAGTCCCGGCTTACGTGCAATGAAGCAAAAACGTACTGCTTATAAATTCAAAACACCTCACTGTTACTGGAAAACGTGGGACAGCGAACACTGCTGTAAATGGTGACACCTGTAATATCGTTCCCTACTTTGACGCGGCGCTACACGATGACACATTTGCATTGGAGAATTTTGCATAATCTCCTTCTTCAAAATAATCTTCAAACTTTTATTTCACTTTTTCAAAATTATACGTCAGCGGTTTATCTTTTTGCTCACCTTGGACGTAATTCCGGGGAGGTTATGTGATGCGCGTCATCTGTCCTTCCGCAAAATGCCTTGCAACTTCTTCTTGAAATACACATTTTGTTTTGATGAAAACTTACCACAATGGTTCATAATCCGTGTAATGTGCCAAATTTGTTTCATTTGCATTAAAAAAAATCGCGGTCTGAGGGGGTCGAACGAAGGAGTTTACGGCGGGCGGGGGGGGGGGGGGGTTGTTCTACTTCCCCCACAAAGAGTTATTGTGCTTTCGCAGAAACGATAAAAGACAATTTTGAATGGAACTTGACCTCAGACCTTCATCACCCGTCATGTACCAAAGATCTTCACACCATTAAAAAAAAATTGGGTTCTAACTGGGGGGTAGCCCCAAAATATGTATTTTTCTTTTTGTTTTCTGAAACCACACACACAACTTCGATGAAAACTTGAGCACAACCGTTTTTCACTGTGATGGTATCCAAGTTTGTTCAATTGGCATTAAAAAAAAAATCCATAGGTTATGTACTTTCTACTCCAATTATATTTTTTGTGGGTATCCATGCCTACCAGTGGTTGACCGGTAATTAATCCCAGTCACAACAGATAGCTCGCCCAGCAGTAATTTGCCCAGTGTTTTTTTTATTTTGTTTCTTATTCAGGCCTGTGATGACATTTGTCACATTTAAATATCTTTGGAGAGATGTTTCTCCTAACAAGGTCAGATTTTCTTGAAAACCAACATCATGCCTTGAATACGATTCTGAGACGTTGGAGTGCTTGAAAAACTAGAAGGCACCTCAGTCAGCCAATACTCCACCAGACGAACAGTTTACATTTTGTTATACCACTGATGAGCGTAACTGAATTGGACCTGAACCAAACTAATCAACTTGTTTCTTGTTACTCACCACTCATCCACCCATGATTTGTCATAATTTGGGCACAACGTTGAGACATCGGCTCTATAACGGTTTTTGGTTCCCATCTCTCACTGATAAGAATCACTTAAAAATTCTAGTAGCCGGATCGTATCGATCTTCACTAAAATTAATCAGTTCGTCCTGCCACACACCCAACCCTGTCCACTAAATTTCGTCCCGAATCTGTTCCATAACTCTGAGATAATCCTGCTCAAACAGAACAAAACAAACAACAAACAGGAGTGAAAAAAAAATAACCACCGGTCCACCTCGGTGGTGGAAGGTAATGAAGGTCCATTTGCCATTTTATATTATAATACAGTCCCAGTAATACGTGCAATTTTGAATTTTTTTTGTACTACGTGATTAGGTTCATGGAAGAGCTAGAGCAGAATGGAACGGAACCATGAAGGGGGAAGACACCGACAGCAGAGTAAGAAGTGAAGAGTGAATCTAGGGGAGGGGAAGAAGGCCATGGGGGTGACAAGCACACACAAAGCTGAATGAATCACATCAAAAAAAGCAAAAAAAAAAAGGCGGAAGTCAGGATGAAAAGAGAAGAGAAACAAAAGAGGTGAGGTGGGGGGTGGGGGGGGGGGGGGGAAGGCAGCATAATACAGACGGGCACAAAACCCGTTGGGATGTAATAGTAAACAGGCCTCGACTCTCAGCTTTGTCATGGGAGATTCTCAAATGACTTAAGGATCTCACTGTCTTTTTACGTTGGCTTTGTCAAAGCGAATTTACATTTTTTCCATCTTTAAACAATCACCAAATTATTCTTACTGTTTAGTACTTCATTTATTTTCATTTACACAGTGTGTATCCCGCCGCTGCGATGTACCTACTCTCTCGTGCTAATTTGCCTTGGACATGTTGTCTCACCTGAGAAAGTGAAGTTTCAACCCTCGCTCTGCTAATAGGTCTGGATGGTGGCATAGCACACCACCTGCCCTAACAGTGATCTGTTTTGCTGCTCTTTGCACATCTTCTTTCTGCTCTGTTCACCCAATCATTTGCCTCTAGGTCACATTCCATCGACTTGAAAGAGGCTAATATCACTGGCAATAAGTAAACATGGCGCATACAAATCCTCCTTAACTACACCGGCCCTAGCTTACTTCCTAGTTAAAAACAAAGTACATGCAATCCATGATTGCAAATTGATACAAACTTTCCTTTTCTCCAATGGCCCCTGATCTCAATATCATTTGATTCAGACCAGGGTCACTCTAACCTGGACCTCTGCCAATCTGCCTTTCTTAGAATTGGAGGCTCTGAATCTCAGACATGAGAATTAAGGGTCGACTCACTGGACTGTAAATCAAGCCCTTGACCCCACCTTGCTCTCCAAACTCTCTGCTTACCCTTGACTCGGAGCCACATCCAGTATCGATTATAACTCCGGATTGGGCTTTGCAGGCAGGGCTATTGCTCACGGTTTTTGCCATCCTTGGATGGACGTAAGCTGGTGTTCTTGCCTGCTGGCATAGCTGTGAATGCTAAGGCCCAATGAAGAGTAGGCGAGTTATCACCAACACCCTGAACAAATTGGCAATTCCCTCCATAAACCGCCTGCAGTCCAAAAGTAAAAGCCATGGCCCCTAGCCTGGCTTCCATGAAAGACTGGGCCAATCTTCTCTTGTGGCTGACCCCAACAAGAGAAGGAATTAAATGTGGGCCATAACCTACTTAGTAGTACTAATAACTGTTATGATTCAGAAGTCGGCAAGTTTTCTTCCGATTTACGTGCAGTACTTTGCAAAAGAAAAAACGGTGATACAGGTGTTTCATAAAAAAGAAACGCAACTCAAAGTTGTTTTTATACTCTTGAAATATTCCATTGAAAACAGCATGAAACTGAAAAAATGCAATATTTTGGGGCGAACCCCATGTAGATCCTAAGACCCCGATTATTAATTTTTTAATTTTACTTTTGTTAATGTCGTGAACAAACAATCAAACCTCACAGGCTGTACTCACAGGTGAGTGAAGGTTGTGGTTTAAGTTCATCAGAATTCGGACTAGTTCTGAGAAGAAAGTATTTCTTGGGGGCGCAACCCCCCGGAGACGCCCTTTAGGGGCCCGAATTTTAATTATTTTTTTATTTTTTTTGAAATGCCATGAACAAACTTTGGTACATACACTGGGAGAAGGTTGTGGTAAACGTTCATCAAAAAATCTAATAGCGTGTTTTTTTTCAGAGAAGAAGTTGCAACTATTTGTGGATGGATCGGACTGACCTGCCTGACCTGAGCTGACACGCCAGCCATAATCTTGGGGATGTACACTGATGCACAAACGCAGATTGACAAATAGATGTGGAATCGAGAAACAGACACATAGACTTAGTGAGCTGATTGGCAGAGACTCGCGTGGGGTGTTTTCCGTATTTACTACCACAGTCCACAGGGTCGACAGGGTCGAGAGGGTGGATCCTCCAGATCGGTAGAAGACAAGACCACAGAGTGGACGTTTGAAGTGTCTGACCATGGTGTTTGTGCTGTTACTGTTACTGAGTGTTCCCAGGAGCAGCAGCGCAGGTGAGTATGATCCATCCCGTGGCGGTAATGATTTAACGAGCTTGTTATCAAACGCGGTGGTTCGGTGGTTATCACCGACTTGTTGCATTTCCCTCGTTGTTGTGGGTTCGATTCCCACGGCTGCACAGACCACAGTGGGAATATCCACTCGCGGCCACCGCGGCAGGTCGTAGTGAGTTGAGTGAGTGTGAGTGGTGTGTGTGGAGAGTGTGAGTGTGGTATATGAGAGGTGTGTGTGTGTTGTGTGTGTGTGTATGTGAGAGGTGTGTGGTGTGTGTATGTGTGTATGAGGGTGTGAGTGTGTGTGTGAGAGAGTATATGAGTGTGGTGTGTATGTGTGTGTGTGAGGAAGTATATGTGAGTGTGTGTGTGAGAGAGTTATATGAGTGTGTGTGTGTGTGAGTGTGTTGTGAGAGAGTATATGAGTGTGTGTGTATGTGTGTGTGAGAGAGTATATGAAGTGTGTGTGTGAGAGAGTATATGAGTGTGTGTGTGTGAGAGATGAGTGTGTGTGTGTGGTGTGTGTGTGTGTGAGTGTGAGTGTGTGTGTGGAGAGAGTATATGAGTGTGTGTGTGTGGATGTGTGTGTGAGGAATATATGAGTGTGTGTATATGAGTGTGTGTGTGTTTGTGTGTGTGTGTGTGATGTATGTGTGAGAGTGTATGAGTGTGTGTGTGTGAGTATATGAGTGTGTGTGTGTCAGTATGAGAGTGTGTGAGAATGTATGACTGTGTGTGAGTGTGAGTGTATGAGAGTGAGTGTGTGTGTGTGTATACGTGTGTGTTTACCATTACCAATCAACTTGTAGAACGCTCGCCAAGTGGCTTAAGCACTCAAGCGAGCACTCCAACGGAACGGTTGATAAGGAACGGCTGGCTTGGCGAGCGATAGCAAGCGGCTTGGTAACCAAACCCAAGCTACTGGCGTGGTGTGTTGGGGGGTGTGGTGGCTTTGGGGCCACTTGAGAGTGGAGACTTTTGGGGGGGGAAAGAACACCAAGAAGAATCGACCAAATAGCATGACTAGACGATTCATGAAATGGATTCTCGACATCGTTTGATCACGTGATTTATCATCAGCACAAAAACCATTGATTCTTATAGCAGGCTGTATTAATAGGAACCAAAAAAATACTGATTATATTGATTATTCAGCACACAATGGATTGATTCATGAAAAGCTGAATTAACCAAAGATGGACATGAAAAAGGACAGACCCACTGCGATCAAACCATGCTTCTGGCAGCGAAGAGGACGCGACTTTGAAATGTGAACAAAGATATTACTTCCTTGCTATCATGGATGCTGATTTACCAATATGGAAACTGACCACAAGCAAGTTTCAATGGAATCCTCCCAGAAGCGCAGGCAAGAGATTTCATCAAACTGTCCGCATAATCCGATAAGAAGTACAAACACACTGCCAAGGCTTTGAGCTCGGGCTTCGCAGAAACTGACGATGCAATAAGTTTTTGTCAAAAAAAGGGTCAAACGATCTATTCTCAGTCACACATATAGTTCAGAGCACGACCTGATTGATTTTACTCTTTTTGGACGGGTGATCAATGATTGAATGTGGACATGACATTGACGTCAACATGGAAGCTTCTAGAATGTAGATGGGCTTGCGCCATAGAATTCCTGAGACGATGTTTGGAGAAACTCCGTTCACATTTGCTACTTGTGGAACTGGTAGGGTCAACGTGCTGAAATGAGGTGGTCCAAACATCCATCAACGTCGAGCCCTGATGTATACAATGCATGACAGGTGCTGGAGTACGTATTGCGTACCTTTTTCAAAAACAGGATTGACAGCACCCTGCACAATATTTACAAGAATGGAAGTGTTGTGAGGATTCCTTCTCTTCGATGATGGTCTGTGTGAGTACCTCCGGTTCCATTTGATCTTCATTACAATAGGGGGGGGGGTGCACCTTGTACCTCGCCGGCACATTACCTTTCAGTCAGTCCCACTTCCCAGGGAAGTCGATTCGTTCAGCCATTATCTGGCTCGGCGTGGTGGAACACTCAAACCATATCACCTTTTCATCGATGGGTTTATTCATCGGTCGTTGAGGTCTCAGAATTGGTCGAGCCAGATGGGCCGTTCGGCCCATATCGTAGCCTTTCGTTCTATCGGTCGGATCATGAGACCAGTCATTTCTAACACCAAAAGGTGATCGGTGGCGGCCCACCTGGTTATAATCGGGCAACGTGGTTATAATCGGCCCGTGGTGGTAGTGCGATGATAGGAGATTGGTTCTGAGCCAGGGACACACGCTTAAACGATTCGTGACACGCATGTGCCGAGACGCTCTGTCAAGATAATGATGTCTGTGTCTGTCTGTAATATCACAATCAACGTGCCATACATTACAGTCAGTGCTGCCGGAGCAGTTTGTGGATAAGGGTAAAGGTTATGTTGATGATTATACTGAATGGTTTACCAATGCCTTCCCACCAGTCATAGCAGCAATTTTGGACAAGCGGACAGGGTGCCGTCAATGCCTCGTTGACTCTTCACAAAGGACACCAAGCATCTTTAACGCCCGCCACCTAATTTTAGCAGATGTGACACTCGGTTTTAGGCCCATCCGAGGAACATTCCATTCCATCCTGCTCGAGCTCTTGCACATGCCTCAACCGTTTATTAAAAAAAACACGCTCATTGACACCTAAACACCAGAATGACAGTTTATAGCCTGTCTGAGATTGAGTTTCAGGAGTGAGTGTGCATCCCTCTCAGGCTATGCTGTCACCCATAAACATCTATAGGTAAAGCTATAAACACAAAGGTGTGTGTCAGTGTCGGTGTCAGTGTCAGTGTCAGTGTCACGATTTATGGACCAATTTGTGAAGTTTTCTTGTTCTCAAAGTTTTGTTCCGAGGGCTCTTTTGAGGATCGTCACTGAGCCCCGGACAGCTTCCAACTGTAGTTTGTTTGTAGTAATATTCCCAGGGATGGTTTTTAAGATGTCTGGAAGGTTCTTTTTCATCATTCCCGTTGCTCCAATATAATTGACTTGTACAATTTCGGATCTTTTCAGATTCTGGGATCGTTTCGCTTCATTTTTGAGATCCTGGTATTTGGTCGTTTTCATTATTTCTGCGTTATTTAGGCCAAAATCGCTCAGTACTGACACCTTAATTGGCAATTCCTTATTTTCCTTTTTGTACCCCAGTAATATATCTGGTCACAATGCTTTGTTTTCTGTGTTCATGCTCGATGGGATCATTAGGTCATACGTGAGCATTACTTCCTCGTTTTCAGTGACTACTTTCGTTTTATGTTTCCACAAGTTTTCTGGAACTGGGTTATTGAAGTTTTTTTCAGATGTGCAAAGTGGATCACTTTACATACCTTGTTGTGCCTTTGTGTGTACAGCTGCTCTGACGTGAGTTTTTTTTCCATCCTGATAGGTGATCCTGATCCATGCACTGCCCTCACTCCACCACACCCCCAGGAATACTTCTGACTACGGCTTCCCCTCCACTCCTACCTCTTGTTTATCTGTGTTGTTCACGTCCCACTAAACAGTGATGACTCCATTTACATTCGCTCGCAAAACATGGACCAACTTCTATCCACTCATCCAAACTCTCTCTTCCTCATATGCAGTGACTTCAATTGCCAACTCTCTCTTCCTCATATGTGGTGACTTCAGTTGTCATCATGCCAGTTGGCTGGGTGTGTGTACCTCCCTCACCTGCCATGGCATTTCAACAAAAGACCTCTGCGACTCATTGGGACTAACTCAATCTGTCAACTTCCCAACCCGGATCTTAGACAATGGTACTCCATCTCTTCTGGATTTGATTTTGACAAATTTCCCTGCAAACGTCTGCTGTTCTTCCTCCGCTCAAATCGGTTCATCTGACCACATGCTTGTTAAAGTAGACATCTCTCTGGCCAGTCTTCGAGAACCACCTCAGCGTCGACGAGTCTGGCATTTCACTCAGGCAGACTGGCAGGGACTTCAAGCTGCCATCAAACTTCTAGACTGGTCTCTTATTTCTCCTTCCTCCGACATCAACTCGTCCTGGGAATTCCTTTAAAGAAATTTGCTCTCTCTCATGCACAGATTTATCCCATCTCGTCTTCAGTTGTCCTACCCTTCCCCCTGCCCATGGTACACTGAATCTTGTGGCGAGGCAGTTGTCCTGAAACGACTTGCCTTCGCCTCATGGAAGGCAAATCCAATTGAAGACAATCTCAGTTCTTTACACAAAGCTCACAACAAGTGTGTCTATCCTCAGGAGAGCTAGAAAACAACATCTTTCTCATCTCAAGTCTGAACTCTCAAACCTGTCTCCCTTCCCTTCCCCTTCCCTTCCCCTTCCCTTCCCCTATAAAACAGATCCCTTCCCCTATAGACCAATCAGCCTTCTCCCAATCATCAGCGAGGTCATGGAATCCATCATCGCTTCTGACCTCAAATCTTTCCTCTTCTCCAATGGCGTGATTTCCAATCATCAATTTGGATTCAGACCAGGTCACTCTACCGTGGACAATGGACATGCTGCTTGTGCTTTCGCAACAATGGATGGAGGTCCTCAATTCTAGACATGAGACCAGAGCCATCTCCCGAGACATATTGTGAGCTTTCGAGGCAGTCTGGCATCCCGCTCTGCTCACCAAACTCTTCTTATGGTATCCGAGGTAATCTCCACTCATGGCTCACGGATTTTTTTCTCCTGTCACAGCCAATGCATGGCTCTTAATGGAATTGTCGCATTTCCTCTTCCCATCCAGGCTGGATTTCCTCAAGGCAGAGTTCTAGGCCCTATGTTTTTTTCTAGTTTTAATCAATGATCTCTCTGACTCTGGAAAATCGTCTTTATCTCTTTGTACAGCAGAGGGTAGAGTCATCAGCAATCTCTCATCCCTCTGATCGTCAGGCAGCAGCCTCTTCCCTCTCTGCAGATCTGGATAAAATTACAAGCTGATCAAACAGTTGGAGTATGTCTTTCAATCCTGACAAATCTCACTCTCACTATATCTCTCTGAAAGGACCGTCTGGAACTCCCCCCCCCCCCTCCCATCTACTGTCTCATCAATCCTCTTTAAGAAGTCCTTTCATCGAAGCTTTTGTGCCTCAGTATCTGCCATGATATTTCCTGGGAAAGCCACATCTCCAAGCTGGCCTCCAAAGCCAGTCACCGAGTGGGCATCCTCCGTCATGCAAAGTCCTTTCTCGGCCCAACTGAGCTCATGACCACATACAAAACTTTCATCCACAGCCTGATGGAGTACTGCTCTCCCCTCTGGGCTGGTGCTCTTGCCTCACACTTAGCTCGATTTCACGCTGTGGAAACCAAGGCTTTTAGGATCATTGGTATCTGCCGCGATGAAGCTGAGTCATTGTGTCTCTCACTCTCTCACCGCAGGGAGGTCGATGGTTTTTCTGTCTTCTACCATCTCCTCTCCAGCCTTGCCCCCCCTGCTCTGTCTGTGCTCTGTCCCCCCCCCCCCCCCACCACCATATTTCTGCAGGGCGCTCAAAGTCCGCCAAAAACCCACTTCTGGTGAAACTGCCAAAATCAAGAATCGCTGCTCAACTTCATTCTTTCATTCCTCTCTTTTCCCACCCTCGGAGCAAACTCCCACAACTCTCTTCAATCCCACTCTTCCCTCCAGGTCTTCAAAACAGCTGTTCACCACCATCTCTTATCTTCCCCCATCTAAAGCCACGATCTTTTCTACCCTCATTAATCCAGCCCAAACCCACCTCCTTCAAATTGCCCGTTTTCCTTCCTGAAAGTCCCTGTCGTGTCCCACTTGCTTACCCCGTGTACCCCACCCCACCCCATCCCTCTCCCTTCCACAGATCTCCTAATGTCTCTGTTTCCTACTGTCTTATGTGTCCCTCTCACCCCTCTTGTCACCATCTCCCTTTGTTATATGTTCTGCATGTAAGTTCTTATATGAGCCTTGATAATGTATACAAAAAAAGTGGCTCATACTTTCTGTTTCTACTTTGCAGAACCTACACCTGTAAAGCCATTGGTATCGTGTCCTTGGTCTTCGGTATTTATAATGATTCGTTCTCCACCTCAGTTGAGCTGACCTCTACTTGGTCTTTCCAAAGAGGCATCTTTGTCTGTCCCCGATCTGTCCAACTCGTTTTTATTATTTTTTAAAATGAATATCTTCCTGCTCTTTTATTGTTTTCCCAGTTGTTGGTGTATATCTGTTGATATTTTGTTTTATATTTTTCTTTTGTCTTTTTTTTGCAATTGTTGGGGCTGTATTTGTTGCTGTTTCGGTTTCAGGTGTGACAGCTTCCATTTGCACCTGTGTTTTTGTAAATATTTTCACAGGTGGGTTGGGAATACCTTCTCTGATTTGCTCTCTTCGTGTTTGCTAAAAAATTGGATTCAGTAGTCTGTGAACTTTTCACATATTCAGCAATCCTAGAGTTGTCATTCTGTGGCATTTGGTTGAGCTCCGTCAGGCCACAACCGACCTCCTCATCTCGGCAGGTACATTCTCCGGATGCATCGATTTGTGTAAAACATTTTGTGGATGTTGAGGAGCTTCCTTGTTTTGATATCTAGTTTATTGATTTCTGATTGTGGCCAGTTTATTATTCTTCAGCTGCACTGGAATACTGGTATTGCTAGTTAATAATATTGCTATTCTCGGGTTGAGACATGTTTTCCACGCAGGTATTGTTTGGTAATTGTTTTCCGCATTTGTTTGTGACATATTTGATGGCCCTCTTCTACCCCCAAGGTATTTGTAAGATGCTTCATTGTCTTGCTCCTGTATTGTTGTATCTCGGTCGATTTTTATGTTGTCCGTGTTTGTTGGTCTACCTTGTACCAATGTGCACTTGGCACACTTATCTCGGCCAAATTCCATTTGGATGTCGTCGGAGCACCGTTTCACTAATTTCATTTCTGCCAATTCTTCGTCATTTGGTGCAAAGAGTTTTAAATCATTCATGTAAGGTATAGGTGTCACCTTTTTTGTGTCTTTGGACATTCCTTTATTTGATGTCATGGTGTAGCCATGTCCCTGCTCTTTAATGAGGTTTCTCAGTGGGTCCAGGGCCATGCAAAATTAGAGGGGTGAAAGTGTGTGCATGCGTGTGCGCACCTACCGTGTGTGTTGGGTTTGCCCACACATCCCATGTGTGTTGTGTGTGAGTTGCAGAGGTTCCACCAAGGCTGTTATTTCTGCAGCTCGGAGCTCGTGAAAAGGTGTCTCTGGAGGCCAGGTGAAGTCAACATGCTGGTCTTTTCGCTCAACAATATACATGTTCAAAAGATTCCTCATGAACTGGACAATTTTGATGATGGACAATTTTGATGATGTTTTGATAATCCTTTAGTAACAACCAAGTCATGTATATATATATATATATATATATATATATACTCGTATACATACCCATGGGAGGTATCATGTACCAATAACCTATGGCAACAGTCTAAAGCCATGTGTTATTGTCGTCTTAATCGTTGTTTTAATTATGCTGAGGTGGAAGCTTGCTTCTCTCTCTCTCTTCTACCTTGCCATTTTGTGACGTGCTCCATAAAAATACAATATCTATTCGATGGTTATACAACCACAATCTGAAGGCACTGATATTCTATGTACTATATTCTTCAATCCTTTCATGACTGATTTCCCCTATCTTGGCAGTGGTGCAGAAAATGAATCCCCTGGACCACGTACTCATTTCTCTTGGTTGAACATTCTGATATTTCCTAAGTTTGGCAATGGACCAAACTTCCCAGAATACTTGTATCCCACTACTAGCGAAATAGACACAAGGATTTCACTTTTGTTAAACTTGGACGCCTACTCGAATATAAGACGCCTACTAACCCTAACCCTAACCCTAACTTTGTGATTCTGATGTGTCGGTGCTGCCGAAGCAGTTTCTTCGCTAAGGTTATCCTGGGTGGTTTACCATTGCCTTCCCGGCAGTAGCTTGGGTAAGAATTTGGAATTTGTTCATGGTGCCGGCGATGGCTCGCCTAATATTCACGAAGGACACCGTGGTATCTTTGACGTCCACCAATTAATGCTTGCAGATGGGACACCCAGTTTAACACCCATCCAAGGGATGGCACACAAATTGATGAATCGCCCTGCGTGTGAAACACCAGGATGGCAGTTTATAGCTGGGTCAGGATTCAAACCCAGGCTAGACACCTTAGAGGCAAGGGTGTGTACGTCTAGGCTATCCTGCCAGTCATATAATAATCAAATGGAAGACCAAATACTGCATTAGAGTCATCAGAAGGATCCTAGATAGGATTCGGGTTTCAGCCGCTACTCTACAACCCTCAAACCCATCCAGGCACAGAAAACGTTCTGCAAGAATTCACTTCTCCCTAAACAGATAAAGAGTATAATAGATAAAGGAAAAGCAAAAGTAAGAATTTGAATGAATAAAGAGCAATGTGAAAAATTTGACAGAAGTGTTATTGGAACAATGAAACAAAGATGTCGCGAAGAACCCCGGTAGATAGAACTTGTGCAACATTCAAAAAAATTACACGGAAAATAAAATTAAATTAATATCTCACAATTGGTGTTGTTTAACATTTCCTTTTGTTTTTTATCATCAGACAAAGGGAAACCGATCCCACCTTCATCTCAGATTTCCAGGTTTCACTGCATGCCGCCTTTGAATCGGGCACATCATATTTTATTGTTATTATTATTATTTATATTTTTTTTAAGCCTGGTGTTGGCTTAACGGTTGAAATGGTTGGCTTCAGATCTTACAGTCCTGAGTTTGAGCCCCTGTCCTGCCATTAAGTAACACCAGGTGGGGTTGACTCAGCTTATCATCCTTGCGAGGTCGTCAAAATGAGTACCAGCTGACTGGAAACAGGGGGCACTGCATCAGCGGCACAGCCGTGCTCCCAGCAATGATGAAACCAGCAGCCACAGGTTACATACGAAATGATACCCCACTCCTTTTGATCATTATATCTTCTTCTCACATTAACTCTTGATTTATAGCTTTCCTAACTTCTTTATAATCCACTCCATACTCGATAGTGTCTTCACATCTTGTCGTTTCCTTTTGCTTAAGCCCTAAGGGAAGCAACTTCCTCCGGTTCTTTTTCATCTGTTACACACAACAATTCTTTATTAAACAGTCACGGCTATTCCGAGCATTACGACATTCAAATTGTATCAAAACGTGTTTTGTATCCCGTATCTCTTTATGAATAATGAAGATGCTCCTTACGTCGAGTCTGGAAACAACACAATCAGGACTATTTATTTATTTATTTAAGAATTATAATACAGTATCTCGAAACACAATCTAAACAACTTTCACCATTTTCTTTCTTTTTATCCTTCCTTTTCTCATCGCCTTTCTCAACCTTCTTTTCACCGAACCCGATATTTCGCATCATACCAAATCTGTAGGTTTTGGAAGTCCCAACCAAGAGAAAAACAACTCGTTTTCATTTTGGCATCTTTATTTATTTAAACAACCAATACGTTTACCTGGTAAGTAACCTTGAACACAAAAAAAATGATTTTCTTGAAACTACTGACCTCTTCTTGCTGCCATTTATGTATTGGGAATATACGAAGGATGAATATTGCAAAGCCCTCCCAATCTTCCAGTTGATAAATCGGTTTTTGTATCCCCTTCGTAACTACATACAATTTTTTTGGGGGGGGTTCTCTAACTCCCAATTATACTGTTGCGGTCACGGGTACTGAGACACCAGTTTGTCACTCAGGGGGATTAATCCCCGGTTGTCCGCGGTAGAGCCGGACCTGGGGCCACCGCCCACAATTAACGTTGTGGTACGGTGGCTTGTTTTAAAACCATGAACGCCACCCAGTTAACCATGAGTTCCAGTGTCCGCCGTCTAATTATTCCGTTT
>CM068959.1:122104674-122127780 GCA_035128595.1 Eptatretus atami | reverse complement strand
CACGTGGTTACCTGAGCGGGGAGCGCGCCCTCGGCAAAGCACCAATGTTATCTGTTTAGATTGTAATTAGGACGGCCGAGCGTTTTAACCGCTGGTGCGTGTCGACGAATTTTTGGTCAAATCTATGGTAATTACCTCCCAGTCTATCTCTGTTCGAACAATGCTAGACCAATGGAAGGAAAGGACAAGCACGGACAGGTTGGAAATCGACAATTTATTAATAATAAAATAAATAAAAAGAACTTTTTATTTGCTGAAGTAAATAAAGAATTTCAAAGCAAAATCAATCAAAATGCCAGGAAAGAGATAAAGAGCAGAAGCTTAACGGGGGTTGACTTACTTACAGCTAAACACAGACAAGGGTACCCAGCAGATCATTCATGGTGGGGGGGGAGGGGGAGAAAATCGTCTCGCTCACCAGAAAGTCGTCCGTGAAGCAAAAACGTTCTGACATGTGTGCGTGCGTGTCACGTCCGTCGCCAGCACCCAGCTTTGTCGTACAGCCTCTCGCGGGGCAGCCTTGAACGCCAGTCCACACGCTCGCTTGCCGAAGCTCTGGGCAGGACGAACCGTCTCGCAGTTGGCGCTGGCCAGACACCCACACGCGCGCTTCCTTCTCCTCTTTTTGCGCGCCTACACCCGCTTCTTGCTCGCTTCTCTCTCGTACCTCTTTCGTTCACGTTTTTTTATTATCTCAGAACGTATCTCTTTCTCTTCGGGAACGTATCGCTTTCGATTTTTCCCCACTCTCAAAACGTATCTCCTCACAGAATGTCTCTCTCGCTTCAGAACGTCCCTCTTTCGCCTTTTCCTCACAGAACGCCTTTTTATATCTTCGGGGCGTCTCTACGGGGTGCTGTCCGCCCCAAGCTCACCCCACCCCACTGGGGCACGGTTACCATGACGACCCGTGCGCTCTCAAAAAAGGCGGGCTTCATAGCTCGTGAAGGAAATGTGTGTGAACGTGTCTGTCGTAAAGAAAAAAAAATCTTCCCATAAGAGAGGGGATCTATCCTTTACCCTTCTCAACACATCACATTTAAGATCCCACTAGACATGGGGATGGGGCTAATCTGAACATGCATTGAAGGAAATAACCGTCTGAGGACCTGGATGTGTGGATGCATTCATCAGATCCGGATTCTAAAATCCGCAACAATACTTTACACTCAGTGTACAAAACATGAGGAACAAAACAAAAACTGCAACAATATTCTCCCTTATGAGACTGAAATAAACTTTCTCAACCTCGAGCGAAATCAAACTCGCCGATGCACCTATCGAGGATGGCTTGTTCTTGTTCTTGTTCTTTCCTCGTTTTTTAACGTCCATCCGAGGGAGGCACACACATTGACAAATCGCCGTGCTGTGAAACACCAGGATGACAGTTTATAACTCAGCTAGGGATTCAAATCCAGGTTAGACAGCTGAGAGGTGAGTGTGCTTACCTTTCGGGCCTAGGCTATCCTGCCAGCTCCTCTGTTATACAGAACTGAACCAGTCATTGCAGCCCTGAGATACAAATTGGTTCAAAAGGTCCAAATGTATTTTTTGGATGATTGAAATTGGATTTCATATTTTGGCCAACCTGAATAAATGTGCCATTGTGAGTGACATCGTTAGGTTTGACAACTTAAATGCAGGAAATGCGCGGAATTACAAACGTATTTGCAAAGTTAATAAGCCCCATTAGTTAACCCCATCAGCGATGAACCTTGTGTCCTGTGATAAAATCGCGACCGAGAGTCGAACAATTGTCCAAAGCCCTGACATTCGATGTCCCTGTAATGCTATTTATTCATTACACAGCATTGTGCATCTTTTTCACTTCCTATCATGCCGCCTCCTTTAGCGGACAGTTGAACAGCCCAACTGTGGTCACTACTGATGTTTTCCAAAGGCAGCTTCGTTCCACCATCGTTCGAGTTCCACATGAGGTACATGGGCCACAACATATGAATCGAACATATTACGGCACTTTCGCTAAGGGAGATAATTGTGAAATTGAGGGTGGCTCGATGTCTGATTGAGGTCTTGTTCTTTAAGGTTCTTCCATCTCTTGGGTAGATTTCAGCTCTGCTATCGTGGGAATTTTTTTTTTGCTGATATGCCTTCAGCAGAAATCCTTTTTGGCTCAGCTGGAGTAATTTTTACATATTTGCATTATCTATTGCGTTGGTGTGTTTATCACTCCCCCACCCTCACCCCCTCCTCCCCAGGTCATGGTTGGACCTGGACTCGTCTTAAAAGTGGAGTTCCAAGCAGAAGCTTTGTCTGTTGGTCGAGTCTTGGTTAAGGTTACCAGCTCATCCTCACAGATCAGGTGTGTTGAAATGGATCTGTCAGGTGTGACTACCACATCGCTCGCTGGTAAGTTAATCGGGGACAATGCGCCTTTTTGGCAGGGATCGGTGCACTATCGATAAGCTTTATTACAATTCTGAATCAAACAAAATTTCTTTCAGGTAAACCGGTTGCTGCAACACTGAATAAAAGGCAAAGAGTCATTGTGTTATATATGCCGCTAAATAGAAAATAAGCAATTCCGACATTTAAAAAAAAAAAAAGCTGTTCCTGAAAAAGTTACGTGAAGCAGTTACTAGGCAAACAATCATGGACAGGTTGCCACTCTGACACAAAGTCAGGAATTTGTAATTTGTTCAGGCTGCCAGTGACAGCTCGCCTACTATTCGCAAAGGACACTGTCGGATTATTTTTTTTAAAACGTCCACCAACGGCTGTTGGCGGACAGGACGCCCGGTTTAACGTCCATCTGAGGAACGGCACACACACTGATGAACCATCGGGATGACAGTTTATAGCTCGGCTGAGATTCGAACCCAGGCTAGATGACTTGAAAGCGAGTGTGCCTACCTCTAGGTCTAGGACATCCTGCTGGCCCTCTGATAAGATACAGTGTTCAAAGTCCATTGTGAGTCTTATATCACTGATGAATAAAAAATAATCTTTAGGTCACATCGGAATTTGGACATATATAATCTGGAGGATAATAATATTTGGAGATGATAAGAATATTTTACATCAATAAAATTGAGGGCATTATTAGATACCAGCAGAGTACCTGCCTTATGTACGATCTTGTTCCAAACATGCAACACGTTCTTCTGACGAATACCTTTATTTGGGCGGTGTATCGGCAACTGACAGCTCTGCATAGGCAAAAACAAACAAGCAACCAAAAACATCCCGGCTTACGTGCATGAAGCAAAAACGTACCTGCTTATAATTCAAAACACCTCACTGTACTGGAAAACGTGGGGGACAGGAACACTGTACTGTAAATGGTGGACACCTGTAATACTGTTCCCTACCTGGACGCGGCGCTACACGATACACATTTGCATGGAGAATTTGCATATCCTCCCTCTTCAAATAATCTTCAAAGTTTTAATTTCACTTTTCGACATTATAATCCTCGGTTTATCTTTTTAGCTCACCTGGAACGTAATTCCGGGGGAGGTTATGTGATGGCGCGTCATCTGTCCATCCGCAAATGCTTGCAACTTCTTCTCTGAAACTACACATTTGATTTTGATGAAACTTTACCACAATGTTCATAACCGTGTATGTGCCAAAGTTTGTTCATTGCATTAAAAAAATCGCGGTCTGAGGGGGTCGACGAAGGGTTACGGGGGGGGGTGGGGGGGGGGTTTGTTTCACTTCCCCCCACAAAGAGTTATTTGCTTCGCAGAAACGATACACAATTTTGATGGAACTTGACCTCAACCTTCATCACCCGTCATGTACCAAAGATTCTTCACACCATTAAAAAAAATTGGGTTCTACTGGGGGGTAGCCCCCCAAAATATGTATTTTCTTTGTTTTCTGAAACCACACACACAACTTCGATGAAACTTGAGCACAACCTTTATCACCTGTGATGTACCAAGGTTTGTTCATGGCATTAAAAAAAAATCCATAGGTATGTACTTTCTACTCCATTATATATTTTTGTGGGTCATCCATGCCTACCAGTGGTTGCCTGGTTATCTTATCCAGTCACTACCAGATGAGCGCCCAGCAGTATTGCCCCAGTGTTTTTTTATTTTGTTGTTATTCAGGCTGTGGATGACATTTTCACATTAATATAATCTTTGGAGAGATGTTTCTCATTAACAGGTCAGATTTTCTTGGAAAACCAACAAATCATCCTTGAATACGATTCTGAGACATTGGAGTGCTTGAAAAACTAAAAGGCACTCAGTCGAGCACATACCTCCACCAGACCGAACAGTTTACATTTTGTATACCACTGATAGGCTGTAACTGAATCTGGACCTGAACCAAAACCTAATCAACTTGTTCTTGTTACCTCACCAACTCATCCACCATGATTTGTCATAATTTGGGCACAACGTTTTGAGACATCGTGCTCTATATCGGTTTTTGGTCCCATCTCTCACTGATGAAGAATCACTTAAAAAATTCTAGTAGCCGGATCTGTATCCAGATCTTCACCAAAATCTAATCAGTTCGTCCTTGCCACACACCCAACCTGTCCACCAAATTTCGTCCGAATCTGTCCATAACTTCTTGAGATATCCTGCTCACAGACAAACAAACAAACAAACAGGAGTGAAAAAATAACCACCGTCCACCTTCGGTGGTGGAGGTAATGAGGTCACATTGTGCCATTTTATATTTAATACAGTCCCAGTAATACTGCAATTTTTGAATTTTTTTTGTACACGTGATTGAGGTTCATGGAAGAGCTAGAGCAGAATGGAACGGAACCAATTGGAAAGGGGGAAACACCGACAGCAGAGTAGAAGTGAGAGTGATATCTAGGGAGGGAAGAAGGACTCATGGGGTGAGCAAGCAGCACACAAGCTGAATGAATCGCATCAAGAAAAAGCAAAAAAAAAGGCGGAAGTCGGGATGAAAGAGAAGAGAAACAAAAAGAGGTGAGGTGGGGGGGGGGGGGGGGAGGCAGCATAATACAGAGGGCACAAACATGTCTGGGATGTGATAGTAACAGGCCTCGACTCTCAGCTTTGTCATGGGAGATCTCAATGACTTAAGGATCTCACTTGTCTTTTTACTTTGCTTTGTCAAAGCGAATTTACATTTTTCCATCTTTACAATCACCAAATTAATTCGTACTTTAGTACTTAATTTATTTTCATTTACACAGTGTTGTGTAATCCCTCGCTCGATGTACCTACTCTCTCGTGCCTATTTGCTCTTGGACATGTTTTCTCACCTGAGAAGGTGAAGTTTCAACCCTCGACTCTGCAATAGGTCTGGATGGTGGCATTAGCACACCACCTGCCCTAACAATGATCTGTTTTGCTGCTCTTGCACATCTTCTTTCTGCTCTGTTCACCCAATCATTTGCTCTAGGTCACATTCCATCGACTTGAAAGATGGCTAATATCACTGCAATACGTAAACATGGCGCAATTACAAATCCTCTTAACTAACCGGCCTATTAGCTTACTTCTAGTTAAAAAACAAAGTAATGGAATCCATGATTGCAATTGATATCAAATCTTTCCTTTTCTCCAATGGCCTGATCTCATATCAATTTGGATTCAGACCAGGGTCACTCTAACCTGGACATGCTGCATCTGCTCTTTCTTAGAATGGAGGCTCTGAATCTCAGACATGAGATTAGGGTCGACTCACTGGACATGTATCAAGCACTTGACCCCCACCTTGCTCTCCAAACTCTCTGCTTACGCACTTGACTCGGAGCCAGCAGGTCTCGGTTCGATTATAAACTGTCGGATTGGTGCTTTGCAGGCAGGGTATTGCATCACGGTTTTTGCCATCCCTTGGATGGACGTTAAGCTGGGTGTCTTGCCTGCTGGAATAGCTGGTGAATGCTAAGGCCATGAAGAGTAGGCGAGTTATCACCAACACCCTGAACAAATTGCAAATTCCTCCCATAACCGCCTGCAGTCCAAAGTAAGGCATGGCTAGCCTGTTCATGAAAGACTTGGGCCAATCTTTCTCTTGTGGCTGACCCAACCAGGAGGAGGATTAAATGGGGCCATTAACTAATTAGTAGTACTATACTGTATATGATTCAGAAGTCGGAAGTTTTCTTCCTGATTACGTGCAGTACTTTGCAAAAGAAAAAACGCTGATACAGGGTGTTTCATAAAAAAAACGCAACCCAAAGTTGTTTTTATACCTCTTGAATCTTCCATTGAAACAACATGAAACTTGAAACAAATGCATATTTTGGGGGCGACCCCATGTAGATCCCCTTAGACCCCGATTATTAATTTTTTTATTTTACTTTTTGTTAATGTCGTGAACAAACATCACATCACAGGTGTACATCACAGGTGATTGAAGGTTGTGGTTAAGTTTCATCAGAATTGTGGATGTAGTTCTGAGAAGAAAGTATTTTTGGGGGCAACCCCCGTAGACCCCTTTAGGGCCCGATTTTATTATTTTTTATTTTTTTTGAATGCCATGAACAAACTTTGGTACATACATGGTGATGAAGGTTGTGGTAAACGTTCATCAAAATCATACGTGTTTTTTCAGAGAAGAAGTTGCAACTATTTGTGGATGGACGGACTGACCTGACCTGACCTGACCTGACACGCCATGCCATAAGCTTCTCGGAACTACATTCCAGGTGAGCTAATAAAGTAACACACAAAAATGACACTAGTGCTTTCAGAAGACAGTTCACAAAACCTGTTCTAAATGGCTGCCCTTCTGCAGCAGGCACAAATAGATCCACCCAGTGAAGTTGTCGATAACTCGGCTGCATTCCTGAACTGGAATAGCTTTGATGTTGGTGGCAATTGCATTTTGAGGTCGTCGGTGATCTTGGCTCTCCCCTGGTACATTCTATCCTTCAGGTAACTCCAAAGATGGAAGTCAGGTGGGTTGAGTTCTAGAGAACCCATTCAACATCCGTCCTGCTCGAGATGATTCGATGGCTGAATTTCTGTTGTAGCTGCTGCATCGATCTGTTGGAAATATGAGGTGCGGCCCCATTTTGCTGAAACCATTGCACAGCCCTGTCGATGTGGTGTCTCCTCATTGATGCAACCCAGAACTTCTGGATAGCTTTCAAGTACCATTTAGTTTAGTGGTTACAGGTACCGATTTCCCGTCTTCATCTTGAAACCAGATAGGCCCAATTATGCCAGACTTGCTTAAGGCAACCCATGCAGTACGTTTCTTGCTATGCAATGGCCTTTCAAGAACCTCATTGGGAGAGCTAGAACCTCAAAACACGTTATTAGAGTTAACATGACCACTTGAAAGAAAGTGGGCCTCGTCAGAAAAACCACACATTACTCAGAAAATTTAGATCCCTGCGCATTTCTTTTTTTTCTCAAACCATTCACACCGTCATATTAAGTTTATCATTGTCTGTTAGTTTTTGCTTCACTTGTATGTGATACGGGTACATTTTAGTTCCTGCTTCAGAATTCTTTGTGTACTTGATAAAGATGAGTTCAATCCTTGAGATTGACGACACAGCGATTTCCCGGGGCACCTCAAAACTTCATGGACCACTTCAATGTGTCTTCTCCTGATCTTGCATTCCTCCGGCGACCTGACTTTGAACAATGAAGATTTTGGACTCTCCCGTGGAATTTAAACCTCTTCATCAATTGAAAAATAGCAGACTTATCTGGGGCTAATCTGGTCTCGAACTTTGTTCTCCACAATTTGGCAAAGTAAGACTCCACAGTAAAGATCCTTTGTTCAATTGTCCATGCCATCTACAAAATTACCACTGACTGATGTTTGGAGTTTTTCCTCCAAACAATGCGTCACACAAACCTGCAATGGAAAACATTTTCGATTTAAGAAATTAAAAATTCACGTAACTTCAATCGGGTCATGTTGTCAATGAAGCGCTCTGTATTTCTTGGATCATTATAATCTTGTTCCAAGAACATTTTGAACACATCACATGCATGTTCTTACTCTTTACCATATATTTTGGCAGCAACAGGAACCGTATGTAACTTTATGGAAAGGCTAAAATGAGGGATGATCTCTGGCCAGATTCCTTTTTGCTGTAATGTACAGAAGTGTGGTTTTATAAACTGCATGGGGGTAATGAAAGGTAACGAGAGGGTTTGGGTTTGCAGGGGATGGGAGTGGGGAGAGCACGAGATTTGCCACATATGCCACGTGAGTTGTTGCTGCTGTTGGTTATTGTTCGTGCTGTGTGCTGCAGTATTGTGGAAGATCGGCTTACGATTCAAGTTTTCCGCAGCTACACACTCCACATCCTGGAAATATTGTTTGGATGGGTGTATTTCCTCGCCTGGGCTGTGGCTGCTTATCCTCAGCTCATCACTAACTATCGCCGGAAAAGGCAAGGTCCCTTAATATTTTTGATAGCTTCTTCTTATTATTATAATTATTATTATTAGTCCCCTCGCGGGTTCACCAGAGGAGACTATAGGTTTGCCCTCCGACCGTCTCCATCCCACCTGTAGTTTTTCAGACTCTTCCCCGTACCCTTTAACATATTCAACTGAAACTTGGTACATGGCTTTATTATGATAAGTTACAGAACAAGTTTGAGTCTCAGGGCGTTTCATCAATTTTTCACGGAGTTATGTCCTTTTTAGACTTGTAAAATATCACATATTATACATGGGTCATTGTTCAGCCGGCCTGACTCCACCCCCACTGCTTTGTACACCTATTTGCTGGACAGCTGGTCTGACTCCACCCAATAAAATCATGCGCCACCATTACATGAAGTAGCACAGATCATCAGGCCTGGGTGTTAGTCCATGGCCCAGTGCAATTGGAATGATCCCAGGTATAGAACCATGATGTATTATACATGCACATAAGCCGTACGCATGTTTTTGCCTCATGGATGTACATCGGGTTATTTTTTTAAAATATGAAATAGGCAAATCCTAGAAACGAACGAAACACGGTTGGTTAGAAAGGTTCTTCTTCTTAATTTTGGATCCGGTATCGGCTCGAGCGTGCGTTAAAAACTAATTTTGATCTGCATTTTGTTTTCCTCGTTGTCTTTTTATTGGTTTCTCGTCTATAAAAGATATCAGTAAATTTAAATTCCTTTTCCTTTTATTTTGCCGAATCGACCCAAACACGGTGGATTGTAGGGTTTCTTCTTCTTCTTCTTCTTCTTCTTCATTGGAACTGTCAGGGACATGCATTGCGAAGCAATTCTCGCTTCTTTTTCTTCTTGTTCTTCTTTTTCTCCTTCATGTTTATTTTTGTTTCGCATGTGCCCTTTACCGATGGGGTGAAGAGTAGGCTTTCCAAATTTGCAGATGACACAAAGCTTGGAGGTAAGGTGGATAGCAGAAGGGGTGGTGATCAGATTCAGGAAAGTATTGGGCAAAAGATTGGCAGATGTAATTTAACCTGAGCAAGTGTAAGGTATTGGGGATGGGAAACAACAATGAAAATAGAGATTACAGGATGCAAGGGGTAATTTTGGAGCGTGTCACACAGGAGAAGGATCTGGGTGCTGGTAAAATAAGGGAGGGTAAGCAGGTAGCACAGTCCAGGCAGCGTAGGTAAAGCAAATAGGGTTTTAGGTTGTATTCGGAGGGGGATCAATTATAAATCAAAAGAGGTGGTGTTAACATTCTACAGGAATTTCGTGAGGCCACATCTAGAATATTGTGTGCTGTTCTGGTCACCACAACTCTGGAAGGACATAGATGCCATAGAGAGGGTTCAGCGAAGGGCTACTAGATTGATTCCGGGCCTAGCTAGACTCAGCTATGAGGAGCAGTTGAAGGAGACAGGGCTTTATTCACTAGAATGGAGGTGGTTACGAGAAGATATGATAGAGATGTTTAAGATAATGAAAGGTAAAGATAAAATAAGTGCAGATTAATTATTCAACAGAGTAGACAGTAATAGGACCAGGGGCCATAGCCTGAGAGTAAAGAAGAGGAGAGTTAAGATGGTAGTAAGGCAGGGGACTTTCACTCAGAGAGTAGTTAATGCATGGAATGGTCTCCCTGGAAAGGTAGTGGCAGCAGAAACAGGAGATAAGTTTAAATTAGAATTAGATAGGTACCTGGAAGTTATGGAGATAGAGGGGTATGGGGATGTTGAAAGGACTTTTAGGTAGTTTGAGCATTGATGGGTGATTGTGTGCATGTGTACGAAATGCTGTTGGTGAGGGTCTCGTCAAGGGGTGTTGTCTGGTTGTGTTTTTTTGTTTGTTTGTTTTGTTTTTTACCCAAGAATCATCTTCGCCCATGCCACCTCCCCCTGGAAAGGGGGAAAAAAACGACAAAAAAAAAACACTTTGCATTTTCTTGTTTTGATCTGGTGCTGATAAATTGGTGTGGTGTTGATGTGGTGCAGGCACGATGGGCCGAATGGCTCCACCCGCGTCCAATTTCCTTGTGGAATGTTTATGGTCGATGAGGCTGCTGCCGATGACTTGAACTTGTGCTGGCTTGTCTGTGGTATGAATAACAGTGCCGGGTTGCTTCATCTGTAAAATTAGACATTTGACCAGTGATGTAAGGAAACCATTCATGCAAACAAAGAACATCTAACTGCAGTATGCTCTCCTGATCAGGGTACCGATGATTCCAAAATAACATCGGGTAGAAATTACCGCAGGAAGACGAATATGCTGTTTATGGTCATGGAGAAAGTGAGCCAATCATGAGTGGAGGGGATAAACTAGCTGCCAGTTTGGCAAGAAGTTCTTTGTGCACAACAATGGTTCATTGATTTGCTGATCATTACTTAATGGACACCACAAGGTGAACAACAACAAAGTTAGTGATTAGCAGGAACTTGCATTTGGTCCAGTGATCCAACTAGAGTTCCGGGAGAGACGCCGTACCCTCTAAACCACTTCCTCTCGTGTTACCTATTCACATCCCACGTAATGCCTGATCAAAAGCTTCATGAAAGCAAATACATCAAACCTAAGCGCACTCCCCTCATCAGCCCAAGTTGTTACTACCCACAAAAGCACCAATAAATCTGTCGAATAATGTCTCCTCTTCTTATAAGTACTTGCTCACTATCCCTCATGATCATATAATAATTTCCAAGTGGTGCTTTAGTTTTATCCTATGGTTTATTAGTTTCAAGAACCTATCCCAATATCGATGTTAAACTTGGTGGTGTCTAATTACCTCCGTCAGGAAAGGTGGACGTGGGTTGTTTTCACCCTGTCTCTTTGTTTGTTTCTGTCTGTCTGTGAGCAGGATATCTCGAACAGTTATGGATTCGAACAAAACTTGGTGGATAGTTTGGGTGTGTGACGACTGGTGAAGATCCGAATCCAGATCTGGATACAAGAATTATTTAATTTTTACGTGATTCTTCACCATTGAGATGGGGCCAAAAACGATATATGGCACGATATCCACCAAGTTTTGTCATAATCCATCCATAACCTTTTGAGATGAGTTGGATAGTTGACAAGAACAAGCCGATTCGATATTGGTTAAGGCCTATCAGTGCGAAACAAAACGTAAACTGTTCAGTCTGGCAGATATATGTGCTGTACCGAGTGCCGTTCTCATTTGCTACTGTACCCTTGCTTGCTGGGTACCCTCAAATTTAACCTTTTGAACCCTGGCTGCTATTCAAACCTCCATATACTGGAGCGGCCGGATTTTTCTCCATGGAGCCCAGGGTCCAAAGTGTTATATTAATTGTTCGTGGTGTTTTAATGAGCTCAGGCTTTCTTAATGCTTTATTCACTTCCTCCCTGTTTGCTGTCAGCCCCTCAATCCCCTGAGCTTTCACTCTCGGATTGCTTTCTGTCAATTTCAGGATCACTTCCCACCCTCTGTAAAAGTAGAAGCAAAATAATCATCTAAAGTGAAATGTTTATGAAGTTTCAGCATTTCTAACAATTATTTGATCCGACGTTTCTATTACAAAACTAATAATCCTGTTTACATCCTCGTATTGTACGTAGGAACATACCAAAAATGGAAAAATGTTTTGAATTATTTTCTTGATATAATTTTTCATTAATTATTATTTTTATTTTATGGTTGCTGTCATGTGTGGTCCACAGTTGACTGTTTGATATTTGTCGTTATAAACATAATTTGGCTGTATGATAACATAATTCATTATGGCAGAAAGCCCAGGGAAAGGCCATGAGAATGAAACTTGATTGATTCTCCTACTGGGCGTTTCCATCGAGCAAACTCGTGGCAGTTCCATCAATACAGTTATTTACTTCAGTCCTTCCCAGATATCAGTTTTAGTCTCTCTCTCTGTTTCTATCTCTCTATCTTTATCTATATCTCTATCTATATCTCTCTCTCTATCTCCAATCTCTCTCTATCTTTATCTATATATCTCTCTCGTCGTATGTGTCTCTCTGTCTCTGTCTCTCTCTCTCTCTGTTTCTATCTCTCTATCTTTATCTATATCTATCTTTATCTATATAATCTGTCTCTCTTTTCTCTCTCTCCTCTCTCTCTCTCTCTCTGTGTCTGTCTCTCTCTCTCTCTCTCTCTCTCTCTCTCTCTCTCTCTTGTCTCTCTCTCTCTCTCCTCTTCTCTCTCTGTGGCTCTCTCTCTCTCCTCTTCTTCTTGTGTCTGTCTCTTCTCTCTCTCTCTCTCTCTCTCTGTCTGTCTCGTCTCTCTCTCTCTCTCTCTCTCTCTCTGTGTTCTCTCTCTCTCTCTCTCTCTCTCTCTCTCTCTCTCTCGTCTCTGTCTCTCTCTCGTGTCTCTCTCTCTCTGTTGTCCTCTGTTCTCTCTCTCTCTCTCTCTCTCTCTCTCTCTCTCTCTCTCTCTCTCTTCTCTATCTACTGTATATATCTCTCTATATCTCCCTATCTTTATCTCTATATTCAACACACACACACACACACACACACACACACACACACACACACACACACACTCTGTCCGACATTTTATTGTCTCACCCTATCACTCTCAATTTCGTTACTTAAAAACCCTTCCTTGCCGACTCACTCCCCCCCCTTCCAATTTCTATGCTCCACCCAAAATGTAAATTTTGCCTGACTCCACGCACAAGAGAAATTGTTGTGGTGGAGTCAGGCAAACTGTCCAACCAATGGGTGGAACTCCGCACACATGCACGCACGGACGGCTCCTTTTTTTAGTGTAGATAACTATTTGGGGACCAGGGGAAGCCCTTCCAAAAACTGCAGGCATAATTGAAAAATTAAAGATTAACAAAACCAAATGATCAAATCACTGCAGAGAATGCGTGTTCGAAATGATCCAATAAATGGCAATTAGAAGTGCTGGAAAATTTAAGCAATAAAAATTTGGTGCAATATAGAAAGATTTGCTCAAACAAACACCACAATGTTGGTGCTTACTGCTCTGCAAGTCAAAGATATCTTCGGAGCTGTCATGTTCGCAGTCGCCATTCCTTCCCTATAAGTTTTCCTTCAGTGTAAAACCAAAGTGACAGTTAAAGGGATTTTGAGCTGATAGGCATCACAGGTCTTGCGAAGATAGGCCTCATCGTACTGGTGTTTATACACCACCCAAATAACTATGTGGTATTCTCTCAAGCAGCGCTTTCACTGCGGAGGTCAAGAATGTACTTGCTATTGTTTCTGACTATTTTCTCTTGAAATTGTGAGTTGGACGGGTGACTGTGATGGATTTCTGTGAAGTCAGTGATGCCATGATAGGGGAGTATAAAGTGTTAAATATCCACTGTTTCGATGTGGGAATGCTGGATTGTTTTTATGAGCAGGAGGGGAAGGGGGGTGGTGGATGGGTAGATTAGATGGGACAGATTTGGAAGGGTGAGGTTGAGGGGAGTGTTTGAAGGCTTAGGTGGGGAGGGGATTGATGCCTTCGGGTTGCGGAGCATGAGGGTGACTACTTGGGTTTATGGAGGGAGAACAAAGATGGGACAGAGTTGGGAGGAAGAGGGAGAGGTTGAGGCTTTGGGGGGGGGGCTTCATTTGGGGCTGAGGGTTGAGTTGTCAGAATTTCAAGTAATAGGTTTACTCACATTAAAAATGTAATTGGTGATGTGTGATGTGTGTCGCGTCACTGTAAGTGGGTGACACAATCATATAATTTGCTAATTTCTCATTAAACGAGCCAAAAACTCACCGTTCCTCAACTGTCCCACTGGAAGTACACCTCTGAGCTCAAGTACATCTTACCTCTGTTTTAGCCCCAACTCCTGAGGACAATACATGTACATGACTCATGGGTAATTCCCGTTACTGGGTGAAACACTGGAACATCAAGTAGTTTCATCATCGTTACTGTGTTGTTTATAGGGGACTCATGAGTCGTGTTTTGATGCCCACAGTGTCATTGGCTTGAGCTTCGATTTCCTGGCTCTCAATGTGATGGGCTTTCTGGCCTACAGCCTGTACAATGTTGGCATGTTCTGGGTCCCTGCAGTGCAGGTCTGTTCATTCCATTGTCTTCATTACTATTGCTCTTCTCTCTTGCTTGTTCTGTTTTAGGCACTGTTCACTGTGGCTCTTTCTGGGTGTGTTTTTGTTCTTTATTCCGCTTTCCACAAAAATATTATGTGGTCTCCATGATGGCTGGATCCTCTGTTGCGGTTATGGGTCTTTATGATTTCCGCATTTGCCATTGTGCGAAGCTTTTGACCACAAAGCTTCAGAGCAAATGTCACATCAGATGATTAGATGTTGGTTAAACCTTTTGGGCTTTTAATGTTGAGACTAACAAGGCCTCTACACACAGTCCAGGGCATTTAAACCAATAAGTTTAAGCTTCATTGATCACTTTCATTTACACTCTGCAGTAATGGACAAATGGCTATTGCCGTGTGTACCAACTTCCTGGGTGTCCACGCAGTTTGACATTAAAAACATCAGGAAAGTGGATGGTGATGCCGAACATAGGATGTTGTCATTGAATGCTTGCGTGCGTTTGTCGCATCTCATTTGCTTTTGTAAAAATGGTCTCCTCTCCTACCAACCTCCACCAACATGTACCGTGTGGCTCAGTGTGTGACTCTGCTTGCTTCCTCGATCGTGGAAAAGTTGGTGACGGTGCTTATTGAAGGGAACTTGAATAAATTGAGGACTCGAGGCTTTTTCTCTCAAGCAGTGGGAAAGTTTAACATGATCCTTCAGGATAGGCTGGGATACAAAATGTTGGACATGTAAGGGGAGCATTTCTCATGTATGTTCTTGACAGGAGGAATATCACCGACGCTTCCCAGATGCGGTGAAGGGCGTAGACTTGAATGATGTGCTGTTCAGTGTGAATGGCTTTCTGTGTACACTGGTTTCCATCACACAGTGTATAATCTATGAGGTGGGTATGCAGCTGGGATGGGATGGGCATGTGTTGATGAAAGTTCCTATTGGTCAGTAATTGCTCTTTAACATTAAAAGTCAAACTTTTTGCTGACTGGTGAGTTCACATACAATGTACGTCGATACAACAAATGCTTTATTTATGATGCCATCCTCTTCTTACACAAGCAGATTAAAGGCCTTATTCTTCGTCTTTAATGGCCGCAATTATTCCCACATCCTTGTGTGGTTGGTCGGAGAAAGTTTTTGGCCCAATTCTTTTACGAACCAGCTAGCCAGGCCTGATGTTCAACTAAATAGTCAAGGCAGGAATTTGGAATTTGTTCATGGTGCCTGCACTAGCTTGCCTACTCTTCACGAAGGGTACCGTGGGATCTTTAACGTCCACCGACTAATGTCGGCGGTAGACAGAATACGCAGTTTCACAGGGACGATACGCACGTTGATGAATCGCCCTACATGTGAAAATGTGAAACTACCGGGATGTTGGTTTATAGCTGGGTCAAGGTTCAAACGCAGGCTAGACAGCTTAGAGGCGAGTGTGCGTGTTTCTTGGCCATCCTGCCAGTCCAACTTGACTAAAGGCTAATCCTATATATTTCAGTATTGCTGTCTATCGTGTTTGTTTATAAATGTCTATCTATAAATTCATGTTTGTTATTTTTGGCTTCTTATTACGGCTGACCACAAACTCACCTTCTAGTTGGTGAGACAGTAAAGCAGAGGTAATGTTCAATGTTCTAATGTGGCAAACAGATATATATTTATCAGAGATAGCAACAGAATTTAATTGAAGATATGCCTGTAATGAGCGAATTTGAGGCCTTGTCAGCCTCTTATCAGGAATGCAGTAACTTGTGCAATATATGGTATACCTAGACACACGTACATTGACCATAGTACTGGTACTGACTGTGTAGTTCTGCATTAACTATTGCATTTGTTCTTCAGCGTGGAATGCAACGTGTGTCAATGAAAACTCGCACAAGCATTGCAGCGACCTTGCTTTGCGCCTTCATCGCTCTCTTTTTAACGATCGACCAGAAGATTTCCTGGTTTGATTACCTTACCAGCTTCTCGCTCATAAAGCTAGGGATCACTCTGGTGAAATACATTCCACAGGTGAGAGGGTTCGGTGAGCTCTTTGCAACCCATTTGAATTCAATATTTTGGGTGGGAGTTTCTTTACGTCCTTGTCATCCGCCGTGGTCAACGTTAACAGTGGCTAAACTTGCAACAAGTGTACATTTTAATGTCTTCTTTAGCTCGGTCGGCTGTGAGCTGTACTACACCTACCGCCTTCGAGGTGTAGATACAGTTTCACAACTTCAGTACAATTCAGAACATTTATTGAACAAACAAACAGATTTAATATGCTCGCACAGGAGGTACTGGACAAACAAACTCACTCCAGATCACTCAAATATACCATCAGAGATGGGGAATCCCCCGCCATTGAATGAAAAAGGTCATACATATTTCCCAGAATAAATGAGGGAGGTGAATTGGAAACAAGACACCATTTGTCATCATCTCGAAAAAGTTCCCCAGGGGTGAAGGAACGTAGTAACCAAAAATAATTGAAATCAGATAAGCGGTTTTCCATTTATTAACAAAAAACATTTTTTTCAAGATGGCCGCCCCAGTCGGCCATCTTGGATCCGGCCACACCCAAAATCAATAGGGTTCTTCCTTTTCAGGTGGTACACGTGTGACTCAAATTTCAAATCGATATGGCAAACAGTTTATGAGTTATCGCACTCACAGCTATAAAATGTTGACGCCGCCCAGTCGGCCATCTTGGATCGCCACGCCCAAAATCAATAGGGTTCTTCCTTTTCAGGTGGTACATGTGTGACTCAAATTTCAAATCGATATGGCGAACAGTTTATGAGTTATCGCACTCACCGCTATAAATGTTGACGCCGCCCCAGTGCGCATCTTGGATCCGGCCACGCCCAAAATCAATAGGGTTCTTCCTTTTCAGGTGGTACTTGTGTGACTCAAATTTCAAATCGATATGGCGAACAGTTTATGAGTATCGCACTCACCGCTATAAATGTTGACGCCGCCCCAGTCGGCCATCTTGGATCCGGCCACGCCAAAATCAATAGGGTTCTTCCTTTTCAGGTGGTACTTGTGTGACCCAAATTTCAAATTCGATATGGCGAAAAACATTTTTTCAAGATGGCCGCCCCAGTCGGCCATCTTGGATCCGGCCACGCCCAAAATCAATAGGGTTTTCCTTTTCAGGTGGTTCATGTGTGACCCAAATTTCAAATCGATATGGCGAACAGTTTATGAGTTATCGCACTCACAGCTATAAATGTTGACGCCCGGACGGACGGACGGACGGACGGACAGCCGGACGGACAGCCGGACGCCCTGGGTGACAACAATATCCCCCTTCCGCCACGCAGCGGGGGATAAAAACAAGTGGAGAATCTTAGTCTTTATATAGTTTTCAGTAAGACACAGTTTTTACCATTTTATGGCACTGGCGCCAGTTTGTCTGGTCTTGACATTTTCCAGGTGAAACTTATCTTCAGTCTTCTTAGACAGCTCCTGCTTAAATGGTTGGAACATATATTCAAATCCGGACATGTTAATCGCACAGAATGCTACAATGTCGTCAAATGCCGACTCTAATGTCCATTAAAACAAGTTTCCATCCTATGTAGGTTAAAAGGTCAGTCTACTTTTTCGAAACTGGGAAGACATATTATCTTGAAGGACTAAAGCTTCGTGAAAACATCTGGACATCTTCTTAAATCCACATTCCAACTTGTTATGTCTTTTATAGAAAATTCCTTTAGATAGCTTTAAAATGACAGGCAATTCTTCTTTATATTCAACTTACTGGCAAAGTTCAACCTGTTTACACTTTTAATATACCGATGATCTTTCCGTACAAAGGAGAAATATAATTATATCAATTCCAAAATGGATACATACTTAAAAGAATCATATCATATTTGAGTACATTTCTATTTCAGGTTTAATATTTTATTTTAATATCAAGTTTTAATTATCATCAATTAATATATTTTATCACCCCCAAACCCATCATGATAAAAATGTATCTACAGAGGTGAGTGCCTAGCACTAGCAATGATCAATGGCCTAGCCCACACCTTACACCTGCTTCATATCCCACTTTACTTCAAAAATTTAACATTCTGCAATTGAATGCGGAGCGTTACACATCTGCAAAGTGGGAAGTGGTCGAAGAGCTCTGCAAAACGCATGACGTTGCAGTCGTCCTCCTTCAGGAAACCCTTGCAACTGATGTGAATTCAATTAATTTGTACAACTACAATATTGCCAGTAAAACTCTCAATATGCACCATGGCATAGGCACTGTTTGTCAAGATCGGCGTAGCCTTCAAACACACCAACTGTTCCAAAGCTGACTGAAACCGAATGGCTCGTCACCAAAATTGCTCGTATAAACATTGTCAACATATATCACCCACCACCCGCTACTCTGCACATACGAGAACTTCCTATTTATGCTGGTGATTTTAACTGCAGTAAGACGAGTGGAGATATGCGACTAATGACTATAATGGCACCCATCTCTCTTTCTGGGCATCTGCCAATGACTTTACTCTTCTATATGACCCAAAATAACCTGCCAGCTTTTATTTTGGGCGATGGAATACGGACACCAATCCTGATCTTTCTTTTTTCACAAAACATTTTGATACTTTACCAACTCGGCGAGTTCTGAACAAGTTTCCGCGTTCTCATCATCGACAATCTCTCAATCTCACTGCCTTGGCTTGTTTCGCCGAGGCCAACCAAGCTTATTCCAAGATGGAACTTCAGAAAAACAAACTCGAAGTTGTTTAGCGAGTTGTGCAAAAATATTTCGAATGTACTCTCTGATCCAACGTCAACTGATGTAGACCATTCATACAAACGTTTTAGCTGTGCTCTGAAAAATACTGCAACGCAGGCCATTCTGCACGGCTACAGGAAGTGCTACATACCGGGCTGGGACGAGGATTGCACTCGGCTCTATGATGACTAAGAACGCAGACAATCCTGAGTCCTCGGCAGCCTCTGCTGATGCTTTGATGAACCACCTTAACCAGAAATGCCAAGAAAGATGGACAGAGACTTGAGAACATCGATTTCGTACACTCTTCTCAGGAAGGTTGGGGGAACTGTGAACCGCCTCACCAGTCGAACAGCGACTAACACAGTGCTGGGCTGAAGCAAATAAAATTGCCAAGCAGCTTGCGAACAACAACAACAACAATTACTGTCTCTGCATGATAAGAAGGCCCAATGTACGCTCTTGCAGTCTTTGTGAGAAATTGCACGAACCATCTGTTGATGGCCATCTGACTTATCCTTTTACCAACGAAGAAAGAGTCTTGCTATTGGTGAACATAAACTCAACAAAGCACCTGGCCCTGCTGGTGTGCACAACAAGTTTTTCTGACACTGTGGCCTTCGATGCTCACTTGGCGATGTGAGTTTTTCTCGTCGTGTATGACAACAAATCACATTCCGAAAACCTGGCAGAGGGCCACTGTTATTGCCATCCTGAAATCGGGTAAGCCGCTGCACAACCCAAAATCATACAGACCTATTTTGCTACTTAGTGCAATATTTAAACTTTTGGAAAGGCTTATCCTGAAACAAATACGATGTAGTTGATGAGCAAATGTGCATGTATATGTATATAATATATGTATATGTAGTATTAATAATATATATAGTATATATATATATATATATATATATATATATAGTGTAGCTCGACAGCATCGATTGGTATCTGTAGGATGATTGTGGAGTGGTTGGAAGAAGAGAGTAAGGCTGAACCAAGGACCAGATGGTGGAAGCTGAAGGAGGAAACTGTTGCGTGGAATTTAGGAGGAGCGAGACAGGTGTTGGATGGTGGTAAAGATGGGTGGATGATTGGCAACGACAGCAGAAGTGGTGAGGGGATAGCTAGGAGTACTTGGTATGAATCTGGACAGAGGAAGGAAGATACCAGACTTGTGGGGAACGAGAAGTACAGAAAGATAAGAATCGTATAAGAAGAAGGGTGCGAAAAAGAATGGATAGTCGGAGAGATGAAGAAAGTAGGCAGGAGTACAAGGAGTGGCGGCGAAAGGCAAAGAGAGAGAGGTGGCAAAGGCTAAGAAAAAGGCATATGACGAGCTGTATGAGAAGTTGGATACAAAAGAAGGGAAAAGGATTTATACCGATTGGCAAGACAGAGGGGCCGAGCTGGGAAGGATGTGCTGCAGTTAGGGTAAAGGACGCAAATGGGAATGTGCTGACGAGCGAGAGAGTGTTTGAGAAGTGGATGGAGTACTTTGAGGAGCTGATGAATGAAGAAAATGAGAGAGAGAGAGTTGGAAGAGTGGAGATAGTGAATCAGGAAGTGGGGGATCAGTAAGGATGAAGTGAGGACTGCTATGAAGAGGATGAAAAGTGGAAAAGCGGTTGGCCCAGATGACATACCAGTGGAGGCATGTAAGTGCTTAGGAGAGATGGCAGTGGGTTGTTAACCAGATTGTTTAATAAAATCTTGGAAAGTGAGAGGATGCCGAGGAGTGGAGATTAAGTGTACTGGTTCCGATTTCAAGAACAAGGGTGATGTGCAGAGCTGTGGAAATTACAGAGGGATAAAGTTGTTAAGACACACCATGAAGTTGTGAAAGAGTAGTGAAGCTAGGTTGAAAGAGAGGGACGATTTGTGAGCAGCAATATGGGTTTATGCCAGGAAAGACACCACTGATGCAATGTTTGCTTTGAGAATGTTGATGGAGAAGTATCGGGAAGGCCAGAGGAGTTACATTGTGTGTTTGTGGATTGAGAGAAGGCTTATGATAGGTGCCAAGAGAGAGTTGTGCATTGTATGAGGAAGTCGGGAGTGTGAGAAGTAGTGAGGATCGTGCAGGATATGTATGAGGACAGTTGGACAGCGGTGAGGTGTGCAGTAGGAATGACGGACCGGTTTAAGTAAAAGTGGGATTGCACCAAGGATCGACTCTGACCCTTTCCTGTTGCAATGGTGATGGACAGGTTGACGGACGAAATCAGACTGGAGTCTCCATGGACTATGATGTTCGCGGATGACATCATGATCTGTAGGGAGAGTGGAGCAGGCTGAGGCAAGCCTTGAGAGGTGGAGGTACGCACTGGAGAGAAGGGGAATGATAGTCAGTCGGAGTAAGACGGAGTACATGTGCGTAAATGAGAAGGAGGTGTGTATGGTGCGGTTGCAAGGAGTTGAGGTGGGAAGGTGGATGGGTTTAAATACTTGGATCAACTGTCCAAAGTAACGGAGAGTGTGGAGAGAAGTGAAAAAGAGAGTGCAGGCTGGATGGAGTGGGTGAGAAGAGTTGCAGGAGTGATTTTGACAGAAGGGTAGCTGCAAAGTTAAGGGGAAAGTATATAAGACGGTAGTGAGACCAGCTATGTTGTATGGTTGGAGGCGGTGGCGCTAACAAAAGGACAGGAACGGAACTGAGGTGGCAGAGTAAAGATGCTGCGATTCTCGTTGGAGTGACGAGGATGGACAGGATAAGGAATTGGCATATTAGAGGACTGCGCAGGTAGACGGTTTGAGACAAAGTGAGAGAGCGAGATTGAGATGGTTTGGACATGTGCACAGAGGAAGCGAGTATATCGGAGAAGGATGCTGAAATGGAGCGCCAGGCAGGAGGAGAAGAGGAAGGCAAAGAAGGGTCATGGATCGCGTGAAGGACATGCGGGTGGTTGGAGTGTCAATGGAAGATGTGAGATAGACGAAATGAGACGTTGATCCGCTGTGACGACCCCTAACGGGAGCAGCCGAAGAAGAAGAGAAGATATAATATATATATATATAATATATATATATATATATATATTATATATATATAGTAGTGTAATATATGAGCATATTGTATATATATATATATGAGATATGGTTATATATATATATAGTATATATATGATAGTGTATATATGTATGTATATATGTATATATAGTATGTACATATATATATATATATATAATGTATGTACATATATATATATATATATATGCATGTACATATTAAATTTTTAAATTTATTTTTTTTTTATTTTGTTAACATATATATAAATATAATATATAAATATATATATATATATATGTTGAAAACAGGTTCTGTCCACACCGATCTTGGTAGAGAAGAGTTTATTGCTCATCGGAACATATGCATATGGAGAGAGGCGATGAACACACACAGTGCGTCAGTCCAGCCCAGCTCTGGCAAGCTCAGTTTAGCTTTGTCTTGTATACAATTTTACTCTGCCCCTTGTGTTGTCTGATCATCTGTTAACATGATTCACCCCGTTCCCATCATCAGCTTCTATTAAGAGACTAAAACTCAGGAGTATTCTCCTCTGTTGCCATCATCAATTTCTATTTAGGAGACCAAAGCCCAGGGCTATTCTTTCCCTCTTGGCTCAAACTATTTCTCATTGATTGACAGCAAGGCCTGTTCTTGCCATTATCCCGCTAAAGTAGGACTCGTGCAAGGCGAGGTCACTTCACTTTTAAGAGCTATGACATTCCACCTTTGTTCTGTTCCTTGGATAGCAAAAACAGCTGTTAAACTCTATCTTTGCAGCACTTGATTAATGACAAGGTTTCCCTTGGTACGACAAAGCAACGATGTTTGGCAAGGGAATGCAAAGGCCAGCTGTTAATTCTGTCGAGCAATACTTGATTGATGACAAGGTTTTTGGCTTACTCTTGAACCAGCAAAGGAAAGGATATTTAGCAAGAATGGCTGTTTCTTGCTTGGGACATATACAGTGTCTCCACACACATATATATATATATATATATATATATATATATA
>CM068959.1:122059313-122078276 GCA_035128595.1 Eptatretus atami | reverse complement strand
ACGAAACGCAAGCCCCGGGTAGCGTGCATTCGGTAGATCCTTAACGAGATGATCCTTAAGCAATCAGGCACACCACAGTGGGAGGACCAAGGAAAATTAATAAGACAAGGAATACCCCTTGCGACAAAGTCGTGGACCGTGTGACCTTTGTGTGGCTAAACAATGGTAATCTTTGCATCTCCACGCAGCAGGTCAGCACCCCAGCTCTCCAGAATCCCGTCCAGCCGACAGTGGGAACAACCAGGGCTGGACCGCAAATGAAACTGTCATGTAACGGGAGTCAGACGCCACGAACCACCAGCTCGCTGTTCTGCATGATGTGGGTGAATCCCCCGGGCCCTCCTTGAAACGTGGCAACGTTTTACACCGAGGTCCAAGGCACCACTGCTCCAGTTACCCCAACTTCTATCTCCTCGGGTTACATTTCTCCGTGATGTAGTTCCGTCTAGTCCGCCCCGTGCCGATTGACGATACGGCCGTCAATAAAGGCGCGCTCCGCCCTTGAACTCCGCACAAGTTCTGTGAACATGGCCGGGGCGTTCCCTTTTGCACCAAAACCTGCCTTCACAACAAACCGTGCACCCACAGCCTGTTATTTCACCAAAAAGTACAGAGGACAGATTACAGAGGGATAAAATATTAAAAAAAGGTTCCAAGGGAAAGCGGTTTTAGCCACGAACATGCAGTAAAGGAAGGTGGCTACTTTCTATTCAAATGATGACAAATTTCTTAATATGCCAATTTTTCCTCATGCTTACACTAAACTTACAACAAACATGCAGTATGGAAATAACTATCGTTATGCTACACAATGTTAACCCTGAGAAGGCATTCCCACAATACCATGCATGAGATTTACATTTCTACGATAAATATGCTCCATCTGACTACTTCCCTACTTATTACAGCACTGTGCGCTGTATACAATTGCACCGAGTTTGAAATGTCCCCGGCGTCGTCTACCACGTCTCCGATGGGTCCGGTGTCCCCCCCACGTGCCTGACAGCCAATGACGGCCGTCCGGTAGATGCAGTGCGTAACCTCGACGGAAATGGCGACAATTGACGGAAATACCAGAGTATTTCAATGGAAATTTGTGAAACTAATGTGTTATATATGTGAAAACCATTTAATTTATTGCTTGACGGAAAAAAACAAGAAACGCTCCCCTCATGTACGAACGAACGAAAGGCGTCATTTCCGTCCACCATGGCATTTTACGCCGAACGCAGAAAGCTAAGTTCTTCTTATGCCATCATTCTCTTTAATATTAGCCATAAACAAGTGTTTCGTCATGCATTAGTAGTTGAAATTTACTTACAACAAGAACGAAAAAATAATCTCCTTAGATACAACAAGAACGAAAAAAAACCCGAAAACATCACGTGCAGGACAAGACCAATCGAGCTGAAGGAAACGATACTGTAACTGCACTGCTCCTGATTGGTCAAAGGACACCACGTTGTTGTGTGGGCGGTGTTATGCACGAGGATTCCAGGCTAAGTTCTTCTTATGCCATCATTCTCTTTAATATTAGCCATAAACAAGTGTTTCGTCATGCATTAGTAGTTGAAATTTACTTACAATCATTCTTTTGCGGCCTCCTGCCACGCTGTATCGAACGATTTCATTCCTTCTGTTATATATAAAGGTGCTTATCACAATAATAACAAGATTTTTACATTTCAAATATTAAGTATGCTTTTTAATTGTTTTCAACTGAAAAAGCATAAATTGCATATTTAACATAAGTGTACTCATTTGATTCACCACACGCGCTGTATTGAAGGATTTCACTTGTTCTTTCTGGTTTGCCTTGAATTTCTATTTTCCAAACCATAAAACCCACCTTTGCTATATGTGAACAGTAATCATCAACAGATTCCTCAAAAAATAATGATATATATATATATATATATTATATATATAATGTCATGTCCACACAGGTTAAGACCGACCTGGATGGGTAGCCGAACGGTTCTACCTTGGAGGCGAACACGTGATTCTTGGAGATTATGGCGCGCGCCTGATGGAGAGCGGCAAGGACGCGTAGCAGACGGAGGCACACGGGTTTATACTCAAACCCACAACGAATAGACAGACACAAACAAATTTAATAAATAGGGTTTAATGAACATAAATCAATTGTTTATAATGGAAATAGATCAAAGCGTAATTACAAAAATAAAACATGAGGTAAACTCAAGCTAATTTTGAGACGCCTCCACACAGACACAGAAACAGACAAGGGGAAAGACAAAATAAAAGAAAATCCCTTCCTTTATTCTGGCACTTAGCTGGGTATCCAGAGATGATCTTTGAGGAGCTTGGGGATTGAACCGCATCGTCCTGTGCAGGAAACCACACCCAAAATGGTGCCGAGCCACTCTCTGGGCGGGAAACGTATGCGGTAATTCACGTGGATGGTCCTCCTTAATTAAGGGCTCACAAACATTCGTACATTTTATTCTCACGATCGAATGTGCAGACCCCGCTCCACTCTTACACCAGGTCCGCTCAACGATGGCCCACCTTCCTCCTCAAACACACAACGGGATAACGCCAAGTTCGCTGAAAGACATGCTCCTGTTTCTGTCTCTCTCTGTCTCTCTCATAAATGTGCACTTCGCCATTTAGCCCAACAGACAATGGCTAGTGTCTTGCTCCAGCACGCGGGCAAATTCACAGCACAAACACGAGAATCGCACAGCCTTCTTCACCGCGTCGAGGAGAAGCAACTGTCATCTCCTCATTCTCGCACCTTCTGTTATCCACCGACCAATCATAAGCTTTGGGGCATGGCCTGTTAGCCCGAAGCCAAGGCAGGGTTTCTTGCCTGCTCGGAAATGTTCGGCCCTGTTGTTGTTGAAAGCAGGGTTCTTTTATTTCCGGTTTTGTAAATGCAAAAACATAGGAAAAGGTCACAGGGGGCAATCACATACTGGGAGAAATTAGCTTTAATCTCTAACACAGCACCACCACCCGTACGGTGACAAGTCATCTTAAGCTCACAGTTTTCCCGACTTAAATTACATTGAGATGTCTCCTGCTCGTCCACGGACCATGCTACTCGATACAATCCTACCTTTACTATGAAATTCCTCCATCTACCCCACAAACAAAACAATATCATTACTACACTTGGAAACTCAAATATACCCAACACCCTGTTGCTCCTCCAAAACGTGTCCCTCTTAACAGGCCCTTCAATAATGGCTTAATCACTCACTTCCATCAAACAAATAAAATAAATAGTTTACATATGATCAAAGCAAAGACCCAAAAACAATGGGCTCTCAGAAACGTACCACCAGTCTCGGTAAAACTCGCGATCACCAAAGCGCAGGAGCTCAGCCACAACATTCAAGGTTGAGTGGAAGAACCAGTAAAAGAAAATAAGCCAAATGAGGTGGTTCGGCACCTAGTGGGGGTACAACAGCGCAAAAGTAAACGAGAATTTCAGATGGTAAGGAGAACCAAACAAGCACAGAGCCCATGATTGATAAATTACAAATAAGAAATGTAAGGGTCTGGTTCAACGAAAGAATTTAAATTTTAAAAACGCAATGGGAAAGAAAAATCGAGCGGCAAGTTAACAGACAGACAGACCATTTCAAAATTGCAAACCCAAACGGTACCCATGGTATGAAAGATAAAAGTTTCCCAAAAGCTTGCCTTAGTGTTGGAAGATGACAAACATTCAGGAATTTAAATTAGGAAAAGTTGACTTGCCCAAGGTTTCCTCCAAAGAGCTGAAATGTATCAGGCCCCATACATTTCACAAATGTGCAACATCAATGAGCAACCTCTCAATCAACGAAGGTGGATAGTGGCCTCTCGGACTCAAGAGAACGATTCAACCACGAGTTTGAAATACAGTACACCACTTGAGTAATATTTACGATCCAACGGTCAGTGAATCGATCCAACTTGGGTTCATGGTGCAAACTATTTTATGAAGCTGAAATTTTGGATGAAGGGCAACATTTAATTTTCCAAGGTTTTAAAACTTCATTCAGCATTACATAATGAAGGAAGTGATAGGCTAGGGGTGCCAAATGTGAATGACACGAGAGTCCTCCATCTGTATTTCAAAAGACAGATCAACACCATCTTGGAATAATAATAATAATCATCATCAGGTATGTCACTGTTGCAGTGCAGATGCTGACATGAGATCTCTCCAAGCATTCATATACAACACCATTCTTGCAGCCTCATCAAACATCAAACCCAAATAGAACAGTAGCAATATGATGGTATACTCCCACCTTGTGCGTGGGTGGCCTCGAAGAAGCTTCTGTCTGGGATATGAGTAAATAAGAAAACTGCAGCTTCGTTATCTTTGTGACGGCAAAGATGTCCAAACCAGGACAGCTGTGCATGGTTCACGAGAGTAGAAGGTTCGGTAAGTCGAGATATTTCACGGACTTCTCATTTTGTGATGTAGTCCCGTCAAGGTATTCTTAGGATGCACCTGATAGCTCGCATGTTGAAGCCATCTATGCAAGCATCAATTACTTTGATACTTGTCCACGATTCGCACCTGCATCAAAAAATTGGGACCAATTGGGACTCCATACAGCCAGATCTTCAGGCGTTGGTTGATAGAAGACTTCCATATTGTAGAAAGTGAGGCTAATGCTAATTGGGCGAGAGTCGCATAGGAACACACTTTCGGCATAGAGCCTTTGAAAATGTTATTCTGGAGCCATGGTATTCAAACTCTGTTACTGTATCTATAGAGTGTGCATCAACGATGACTATTGTAGGAGCTCGGGTTTCATGAACTAAGTGACTGGATCTTTGTCTTAGGTCATTTAACTACCAGGTCGAAGGTGTCTGCTGAAGTCCTGAAAGGCCGAGATGATAATATGGTTACGGATTTCTGGGTGAGCGCAGGGTTCATGAGGGGATTGCTTGGACCCGCTACTCGACCTCCAACCCTGAAGCCGCAAGCCACAGATAATTTTGCGACCCGACAGGTTCCTGAGCATCCATGGATGCTGTCTGAGGAGGCCAAGTCTGGAAGGGTCCCAGCTCCCAGCTTACATTACCTTACCGGTGATTTAGCCCCGTCCAGATGGGGAACCACGCTCTCTGTCCCACCTTTGTATCTATTCACTTTACTTTTTGGCCAGTGAATCAACATTGTACATAGCGTGAGGTAGCACAAGTGACTGAACTGCATATGTAATACCTCGTCGTTGACTTCGCTTTACGTCACTCACTTGGCACCGCTGCGTCATAAAAAGGCATGTGTGAACCCATTTGCTTCACTGAATATGGAGGAGGAGGGATCTTCTCTTCTTTTTAAGTTTTATGGAGTTTTTCAGAGCCATGAGGCTCGACAGATGCCACACGGCCAGAAATAACAGTGGTGAATGAAGGAGCCGTTAGGTAATCCATAATACTATGTATATAGATTTCCCGCTCTCTTTAAAAAAATCTCAGACATGCCAATCCCCACCTCTTTCATACTCTGAAATAGATGCAATCTGGGTCTGTCATACCGAGGAGGGGAAAAAAAATCTGGTTCAATCCAAGCAACTTGGAGAGCGCTCACCAAGTGGTGTATGCACTCAAGCAAACACTCCAACGAAATGGTTGAGGCAAGCACTGTAACGCCACGACTTACAAACATCGGTTGATGAGGAACAGCTGGCTTGGCAAGCAACAAAAAGTATACAGCGATTCATCGGTATGAAAATCAGCAATCAATGATCAGCCATCAGCGATTCATAGGTATGAAGCTCTATCGTACAGAAACCGAGACAACCTGTTCCAAGGCAAGGCATTTTTAGAAGGCCGAATCAAAATTACGGCGGAGACCCCGACGAGGTGAAGTTAGGCTGACGAAGGATAAACCTTTCATGAAGGTAAGCCATTAATTATCTTAAAAAAGGGGCGTTTGAATTTACCCAAATATCCAGTCTTCATTAATGCACTCCCTTGGCGTTCCCTTAGTATGCATGCAAAGTTTTGGGCCACTAGGTTTAATGGTTCTAGAATTATGGACGGACACACCACACACACACACACACACACACCACACACACACACACACACACACACACACACACACACACACACCAGCGGGTTGTGTGTGTCGGTGCGATGTCGGGAGAGATGCGGCGGAGTATAGGAAAGGGTGTGAGGTGCGTATCAGTACCTCCCCTAGCTGGGACAGATGTTAATTGGTGATAGCTCTCTTGACTATTTGTGCATCTCAAGTAATGGATTGGGGGGGGGGGGGGGTTTAAGAGACAGAGACAAGGCAGATCATGTAAATCAGTATAGAGCCACTGCGCATCAAAAGCTTCATGTCGCCGTCTGCTTGCGAGGCCTTGCCCGAGGGTGACTGCTCTCACCCCGTCCTTTAGCTCAAATGGCAGAAAAGCAGTCTTGTTTCAGCTCAAACAAGTGGGCAGGCAATCTCGGGACCATGTCCAGGTGCTTGGCGTGCGAGTCAGCACTCATCTCTGGCGTGGTCTGGCTTTTATTCGTCCTGGATGGGGAATATGTCCGAGGGGAACGAGGGTCATCGGGGCACTCTGACCCCATGTGAGGCAGGGCTTCGGAAAGCAAGGGTCACTCCGCACTCTTTGACCCTTGCACGTCACGTCCCCATTGGTGTGTGCATCCTCGTGGCACACTGTTGGCTACAGCTTGGTGCAGGCACCCAGTCGTTGTAGGTTATGCTGTGGCACGTTGTAGATTATGCATTCAATGCAGGAATGACCTAGTTACATGACAATTGTGGTGTCGATGTGATGTAATGAGTGTATGGTTTGTGGGACGGTGTGAGGGGAAGAAGGATGAGAAAAAGGAATTTGAATGGATGGATGGATGGATGGATGGGGGAAAGTTGGAAAGTGGGAAAATCACAACAGGGATAGAACCTGCTCATACTCAACACATTTACCCCAATCCCTGATACGAGGGGAAAGCACCTGACCAAGCACAATTACTTAGGAGCTATCTAAGGGTTCTTTTTTGTGTTGAGTGGTACACCCCAGGGTCCTTTTCCATCACTGGCACAATGTCAACCGACTCTGCCAGAAAGATTACATCATGTGCACAGTCAAGTTCAGTGAAGATCTTGCCATTTCCAAGATAGATTCCTCAGTGCCTGCTCCCATTTTAGTGTATGTTCCATTATATGATCAATGGCTGTAAGGAACAAAGTTGGTGCTAGTGCACGTCCAATGAATTAAAAAGATGACAATTCACTTCCAACTCGGCCACAGCTTTCCATGAGTGTAAAGTTCCCGGATAAATCTGCCGATCTTATGCGGTGTACCAGCAGCTTCTAAACGAAGTCAAAGGCAGTCTCTGATAAGGAAACACCTTCATAAATCGATGTAAGCAGCAAAAGCTGGGCGATCATACTCGGCATTTTTCTGCTATCTGGTGCAAGAACATTTGTTCTGTTGTTGATCCGTTTCTTGCAAAGCCCGCTTGGAATGGAGGGGGGAAAAAAATGGGGACGATGAGGAAACGAGGCTTTCCTGGGTATTAACCATTTGTGGTGGACTGTGATAATAAAATTGGCAGAAGGATAGCTCCATTGATAAGAGGCCAACTTCGCTTATTCATTCAGATGTATGTTGGACTGGGAGTCGGTTACGAGTTCGAGCCACAAGTGCAAACGATTGTTTTGCCAATGTTGTAAGGGCCGCGGTTGTGCCACTGATGGTATGTGGGTGGCAAGGGTGGCAGGATGTAATAGATCAACAAACAAAATTAGGCAAAGGGAAAAAACAGAGGGATGAAAAAAAAAAGTATGCAGCAGCACATGGACTGTTGAATTGTAGAAGAGTGAGAGAAGGGACTAAGTGGGTGTAGTATAGCTCAGTTGTGGAAATGGGAGACAAAATGAAGTGGCGGTGCACAGCAGACTTGTAATTCAGTAGGGAAGAGCTCGCAACAACAATGGAAGACAGTTCCACATGCGAGCAATGAAGGATTTGAAAGAATCGAGGTCGAGTTTGCCCTTAGGGAGAGTAACAAGTGATACAATGGATTTTTTTTTAATGAAAAGGAAATGCACCGACAGTGGGAAAGCGGGGCATACACGAACAGGAAAAGAGGTAGAGGGTAAACAAGTGATGAACTTGAACGAAGCCCAAAGGAGCAGGCAGCCCGGACAAAGATAAACTCAGCACAAAGGCAAGTGAAAAGGCACACAAGATGTGCAAGTACATTACATCGACAAAATAACACCAACTGTTAAACAAGAAAATTCCAGAGCAGGTATCCTCAGCCAGAAAACAGGGTTAACTAGAAGGGCACTCGGTAGAGCGCATACCTCTGCCAGGCTGATTAGTTTACGTTTTGTATTCCACCGATAGGCCGGATCTGGATTTAGACAAGAAATAAAATTTAATCGGATTTTTCTTGTCACCTAAAACCAACTCATCCAACAAGTTTTGTCCGAATCCGTCCATTACCTTTTGAGATATTGTGCTATGTATCATTTTAGCCCTACCACTCAATGGTTTAAAAATAAAAAAAATAAAAACATTCTCCGATCCAGATTCGGATTTTCAATATCGAATCAATTCTTCCTCGTTAGACATCCAACCTGCGCACCAAGTTTCATCCAAATCTGTCCACAACTTTTTGAGATATTCTGCTATATGTCGTTTTTGGCCCGATTTCCGAATCGTGAAAATTCCTTTTAAAAATTCTCGGATCCAAATCCGGATAATCATCAAAATTGAATAATTTTGTCCATGTCACTTACCCAAGCTCGCCATCAAAATTCGTCTGAATCCGTCCAACTTTTTGAGATATCTTGTTCACAAACAAACAACAGACAGACAGACAGGGGTGAAAACAACCTCCATCCACCTTCGGTGGCAGAGGTAATTAGGATGGAAAAAAAGAAGAAAACAAAATTGATAAAGAAAGAAATAAAGAAATAAAGACATAAAGAAATAAATAATTCAAAAGGTGAAAATCTTGAAGCGTATTGGAGACTTAGGATACTCACTGCTAACTTCAGCATGCGCTCCATCACTCGAGAGAGATCCATCATCTGAAAAAACACGTGGACACATCTTAAGGACAGACTGGATCATCAACGGAAGTGCTCCAAAAGGGCTTTCTACCAAATAAGGTGCGTTTACTGGAGTTCTGGCACAACCAGCAAACTAAACCTTCTAATAAAGACAGACAAACATGCAAAAAGACGGACAAAACCGAGACATAAACTTTGAATAGAATGCTCCCTTGAGGCCAGCAGAGAACTTCCATCCATTACAATTTCCTATCAACTCTATCATGAAACTGAACAAATAAAATAAAATAAAAAACAGAAACCTGAAATTACATTTTGATTTCATTATAATAATGGACGATCACCAAATACAGATAGGTATTTCACAAGATTATCAGTAAGGGAACATTCATCCTGTACAAGACCCTAATTGTACATACCATAAGTGGTTGCATTGAATTTCTGATCGTAGGAACCATCCACTGGAAGAGAGAAAAAAAACAAGCAAACAAAAAAAAAATAACATGAAAACACGAAGGAGGAAATCCTTGCAGGCAACATTTGTGGATTTGGAAAACAAAAAAGGTTATGGAACCACCATCGAATGACAGGTAACACAAAAACGTCGTACACTCTGCAGTTTACACAAAACATTAAAATGTTACTGAAGTGCCGGCCGGTACAAAAATTTAAACTTATTAAATCCAGACTCGGCCATTGAAATGTCAACCCATACATCACAACAACCAATTAAACGCAGATTACCTTCCAAAGGAAACAAAGTCCGGTTTTTGCCTTAACCTCAACCTTTTTTAGTTTTGACTTAATAAAAGGTCCTGTAAACCGCTCAGGATATTTGTTCACTTTGAATAAATGTTAGAAGCATAATTTCATCCGCGTTAACGATAACTCATTTTTCGGAAATAAATAAATAAAAATAAACTTGTATTTTTCTCAAATCAGGGAGGTGACCTTATGGCATGTATTTGAATGGCATCAGCTCTAGAAATGCTAAATTTGGCAAAACAATCTTGCAAGGCACATAGAGTTGGTGTGCAGCGGCTACAGTTGCATTGAAATGAGATCAGCGAAGCAGGATGCATCACAAAAGCAGCCAAATGTCACAAATATCAACTTTTGACACGAGCCGCCTTACCTGCTGTGTTAGTCCAATTATTAGCTGCATGAGAAACACCTGCACACACGGGGTTGGGAATTGGAAGCATAGTCAATGGTTAGGGTGATGACTACGTTGAATTAATTACCGACAGCAGCCAGCACAAGCCATGCACATGGGCAAACATTTGGACGTGGCAACAGTGCAAGCAAAGAACTTGTAATACTTTCTCGAATATATCAGAAATAGACTACAAAAGCCCACCAGTGGAAAGAAAAGTCTTTTTTGGCAAAAAATCAGTTCATGTGATCGAACCAGACATTCTTATATCAAAGAAAACACAATATAAATATATATATATACATAAATATATAAATAAATAATCTATGCCTCCAAGAGGATTTGACCTCGGAAGAAAAGAAACTTTCAAGGATTAGTGAGGGCATCCTGAAGGTATACGTCTGTGCAAGTTTGGTTTGATTCCATAAAGTTTTGAATTTTTTTTGTTTTTTTTTCACTTCATCTGGGCATTTTCTTCCTTTGGGGGAGAGGGTGGGTGCAATTGGAATTATCTGACCGATATGACCATGACGTATGATATATGAATGTTGTGGGGCCGGGCATCGGCCGCGAGCACGACTGCTAGATGGAGCTGCAGAGTTGGCTTGACCGATCGCCCGGAATTCAGATCGTACTTCTTCGGAAAAGTACGGGTCCCTTTTTGGACCGAAGTTCGCCAATAGACAGACCACGTGGGGTAGGGTCGATTGCCAATTTCAATTTACCTAAATACTCACGTGGTCCAACCTACCGGGGAAATTCACCCTCGACGGCTCCCGTACGGAACGAGCCGCTTAGCGTACTCGTTCCTGTGTGCGATTCCATCGCCGAGATCCGTCGGTCCCAATATCCCGTTACAACGGCAACGGCCTGGCTAACTTTCCAACACGCAGCATGCTCAGCCAATGAAGGAATGGACACGAACGAGTTGAAACGTTGAACAAATGGGGTGTTTATTTACAATGGGGGGGATGAGGGGAGCACATAAGGGCAGAGCTAAACCGAATATTAATAAATGCACGTATATACAGGCAAAAAGCACTTATACAATTCACTACTTAGCAGACGGGCCCACGGACACACACACCCCAAAGAATTGGACCAATGGTCTTTATTCGGACCTCCAGCCCGGAGGACAGTCGGGCTGAAGACCAGGGTCTGTCTTGGACCTGTCACCGTTGCTTGTGGTCTTCAAGCTGACTCGGTCTGGCGAGAGGCGAGCCGAACCCGGACACCGGCGAGCGACCCTTGCGGTTCTTGTGGGGACTGGCGTCGCTCGAGCTCTCGATTGTGATGAGGACAAAGACGATGACGACGACCAAGACCAGCTTCTCCCCAGGCTCCAGCCCAGCTCCTGCGGCTCCTCAGGCTCTCTATCGCGAGGAGGAGGACGAAAATGACAACGTCGACCAAGACCAGCCAGACAGACTCCTGTCCCGTTTGACGGACTCCCCTTTTATGCGCTCCGGCGCGGCTCGACCCATCCCCCACTCGGCGCGCGGAGAATCCCGGGGCAGAGGGTTGTCGTCGTTCTCTGCAGAACTGTAGTAAAGCGTTGCTGTCGTTGCATGTTGTGTTTTCCAATAAAAGGAAATCCTAACTATCAAAAGTAACTCACAGCGCACAAACATTTATTTACCCATTAGACAAGGGAAAGAAAGCTATCTATAAAACACATACTTACCGATATAACTGTTCTATAGGGACTACTGAATGTTGAGTGCAGTAAGTTTCCAAATTCGCAACAATATGCACATCAGCAGTATGCATTTTTTTGCTTCATTTTCGCAACCCGGGTTATTTATTTTCGTGAGCCATCAAGGAAGCGGTCTGTTGCCTATTCACCGCCCAAATAGAGGGATGTGTCTGAAGGACGTGTTGCACGATCAGAACAAGATCGCCCGTAAGGCAGGTACTCTGCTAGAAAAAAACAGAATAATAATCTACTGTAATAGGCTGGATGTTGGCAAGCCCAAGGATGAGAGGGTAACTGAGGAGTTTGAAAACAGGAGGAATTTGAGGGGTCTCAGTGCTTTGGGGAATCCTGAAGAGTTGGAGTGCCTTCAACACCACCATCCTTGCTGTTGCCGGTGGATGTCTTGGAACTCAACATAGGGCAAAGAAGAATTTTGTCTCAAGCGACACTGGATACCATCGACCAGTCGCAGGGCCAGGCTTCAAGGCAGAGTTGAGCTGTTCAGGGAGTTCAGGCATAAAACTGTGCGTGCTGAGGGTGGACAAGGAGGCCTATGTGCGAGGAATCTGTGAGGGGAGAGAGCATCCATCACCTGTGGTCAAGTGATTCTCGTCCTGCTTACAAGGGCATTCACACATTGCGTTCCTCAAAGCCTGTCCCTCGGTGTACTGCAGTTGGAGCTCTTACAGTGTACTGCAGTGGAGGGCTCTTGACAGAGGAGTCTGAAGTGAAGGCCCGCTGGGCCAGTTACTTTGAGCGGCTGTACTGATCCACAGCTGTTGAGTTCAATGTCAAGGGTGTGACACCTATTGCTGACCTCCAATCAACTGTGATCCACCGGTTGAATTGGGGTAAAGCTCCAGGGATCTGTAACATCCATGCTGAACTTCTCAAGGCTGGTGGAAATGCTGTACTCATGTTGTTGCATGCAGCTGTGCTTGGCCTGGAATACATGAATCATCCCAACTGACTGGAAGAGGGCCTTGTTGTCCTCTCTGGAAAGGGTGATCACCAGGACTGCAACAATGCCCCTCCCCCCCCCCCCCCCCGAGGTGCTGAATGAAGAGTCAGGGCCACTGGGATTATGGGTTTCCTCGGTCAAAACTCAGATACAGCCATTCAATGATATCTTGGATGCTGCTATCTTGTCTATACCCGTTTGTGGTGAGGATGTTGAGGTCACGGAGAGAATAACTTACCTTGTTAGTGATATTCATGTCTATACTGGCTGTAAGCCAGAGGCCAATAGACGTGTGGGTCAGGCCTGGGGAGTTATGGATTCACTCTATCATGGGGTGTAGCGCTGTTTGTTCCTGTGCAGGACAACGAAAATCCGAGTCCTCAGGTCCTTGGTGCTTCCAATCTTGCTCTACGGATGTGAGACTTGGACTCTGATCAGGGATCTGAGACGGAGACTTAATTTGTTTGGTACCACGTCTCTTTGGAGAATCCTTGGCTATCGCTGGTCAGACTGTGTGTCCAACGAGCGGTTGCCGAGAAAGACTCAACTGAGATTTGTTACCTGCATAGTCCGTGAGTGTCAGCTGTGGCTGTATGGACATGTGGCTCATTTTCCTGACGCTGATCCTGCTCACCAGATTCTCTCAGCGAGGGAGTCTCGTAAGTGGAGGAGGCCAATGGGCCGACCATGTGCCTCATGGTTGTAGCAGATCGATCGGCATCTCAATGAGATGGGGATGGGCCAGGCATCTGCCTGGGGGGATGGCCAAACGGAGGCCCCTGGAGTACCAGCAGAAAGTGGACACAGCGACGTGTTGCTCAGGCGCATGCTCCCATACCTGACCTGACTGTACCACATCCAAATGCTTTCCACGCGATGTACAGTGGTACAAGGAAAGGGCTGGACAAAGCAGATAATCTTGAGTCTGCGGCTGGCTTTGGAAGCCAGCTGGCAATGTCGTCTGCCAGAGACAGGACTGATGATGAGGCTGAGGAATTCAAAGGCCTGATAGTTAGTCAGAGAAAACATGGTCCCTTGGCTTGATGCTCCTTATAATGAGACATGGTGAGAAAGTTATGATTTTCTTGGATTAACTCTCAGGCTCAGATCGGTTTTCTCATTCTTAAGTACACCAAGGATGTAGCGGTTGCCAACCTGCTGTTGGCATGGAGAACTGTTCAACTCAACAACAAAAAAACCTGATGGTGTTAACCATCTCCAAGGCTTCAAGACCAGCAGTCCAACATCTCAGTCTTCCATCCCGACCCATGATCTTGTCTACCCCTATCAACCCCTCCCCCACCCATACGCAGTTCATGGAGTCACTGGAACTACTAAAATATCAAGAAACCCAGAATCGAAGCAACTATATATCTCGCCTAATGAAGATAACTGAGCAATTAAGAGGCGATCTTTATCCTCATCCTTTTCATCACCGGAATTGCTAATGTGAAGATAAACGGCAAACTCAGTGAATTTCACATGCCAGGCATACAAAATGCACAAACCGACGTTTATGATTGGCAAATTAAACCCAATTTCTGTGGTGTGGATGAATGGGAGTCAGTCGGAGCAGGAATAAAACCAACTAAAACACATTCATTCAAAATAAAAGCAAAAAAGGTAGGGGTTGAGCTCAAATAAAACAACATAAATAAACTCCAAAGTACAATGTACTTAATCTATTTCCTTTCCTTGGACTATCACCTACCTCATTACTAAATGTTATCACCCATTAAACAAACAATACTGGGGGGGGAGGGGGATTATAGGTGATTATGGGGGAAGAGTGGACAGGTAAGGGCTTCCCTTTATCCAGGTGCAGCCACCTCAAATCCACCCAGCGGTCCACAGTGACAATATTATATACAGTACATAATCCAATGAAAAAAAACAGAACATCATGCACTGCCTCCTCCAGCAGACAGGCATTTGCAGCATGTGTGGTTGGGATTTAACAGCCTCATTCCACCTCAATACTACGGCCAGAAGGGAGAAAAACCAATCCATTAACATGTTTCTGTCTATTAGGCATAATCAGCACAGTGCGACCAATCCTCCTGACAGGACGTCACATCTGAAACCATCTAACAATTTGCCACTTTGCTGCTGTGTTGAAGAATTTGTGCCTCATCACATGTGAATGTGAATGAACATGTGTCACTTGTCAAATTAGAACGGCACATACCTCCCAAGCCAGGCTGATTAGTTTATGTTTTGTATCCCACTGATAGGACGGATCTGCATGGGAACCTTAACCAAAACCTAATTGGCTTGTTCTCGTCACCGACCCAATCATCGACCCAGTTTTGTCCCAATCTGCCCACACTTTTTTTGAAATATCCTGGTATTTATCGTTTTTTGGCCCCATCTCTCAATGGTGAAGAATCACTTTAGAAATCAAAAAATTCTCGCGTCCGAATATTCACCAAAAATCAAATCAATTAGTCCTTGTTACACACCCAACCCTATCTACCAAGTTTCGTCCGAATCTGTCCATAACTTTTTGAGACGTCGTCTTGCAATATATCGTTTTTGTGAAGAATCGCTTAAAAATTCTCGTATCTGGATCCGGAACTTCAATGCAACCAAATTCAAATCAATTAGTCCTTGTTACACACCAGACAGGTACAATGACTTTCGTCCGAATCTGTCCATAACTTTTTGAGATATCCTGCTCGCTCAGACAGACAGGCAGGGGTGAAAACAACCTCCGTCCACCTTCGGTGGCGGAGATACGGCAACAAAAATGATGCCTGTGCCAATACAAGCAGCCAAATGGTTATACAGAAAGGCAGAACGCATTCACGGGTCGGTTGTTCATCCCAGTCTTTGCTTGGTGTTGATGCGGGACTGGGTTTTTAAATGTCCCATCACTGATGCTGCAGAAATCTATCTGTCTGTGGCCAAAGACAGTGCAAGACGTTCTGTTTACTCAAGGTGGTGACATAAATTGGAGTATCAATTTACATTACTATTTCATAGACCATTTTGGTGTTTTTAATTAACCATTTGGCAACTTCTGTGGGTACGGGCATTGGGTTTCCATGGCAGGTAACAAATCCTCATGAAAATTTGCGTTGCATAGTCTGTGATGTAGCACAATTTTGCATTGCCACAGCAGTCTAAAAGTTAATTTAAAAAAGGAAAATAAACTGCGACATGACCGACATGGTGGAGGAAAACCAACGCCATCAAGTACAACAGGGAAAAGCTTAAAGAAATGGTTTTAAAGAACATTATTTGTTGATGCGATCCTTGGTTTGCTGGTACTTAGTAAATTTTCTCATTTTCACTCGATGTTCTTGTAAAGCATGCTGTGACCATGAAAGAATAACGATGAGTAGAACTGATCATAGATTTCCGACAGACAGGAGAAGGACCACCTCACCATCTCAAAGAGCCGGCGCAACAGGAAACGCTTGCGGATGCGAGAGGAACGAGGAAAGTCGAGCTCGTAGCACAACGTAGGTGCAAACATGAAGTAAGATAAATCTGAGCCAAAAGAAAACAGGAACAGGAAATAATCAATATCCAAGCATCCACCTTATGCGGTGCATCAGGGAAAGGTTTTGACCCCAATCTTCCAGCCTGACGTTTGACCAAAGGTGGCAGGAGTTTGGAATTTGGCCAGGGTACCGGTGATAACTCGCCTACTCTTGGTGAAAGACACTGTGGGATCTTTAACGTCTGCCAGCTAATGCTAGCAGATGGGACATCCAGCCTTAACATCCGTCAAAACGGACGTCGCACTGACTGATGAAGCACCCCACATGTGAAGCACCAATCCGACAGATTATAGTCCGTCCGGTAATGAAACCCTGGCAACACAGTTCAAATAGAATTGCACTACTCTTATGCACCATCCAGACGGACCTACATGTGCAAGGATTGTAGAATAGTTTATCATATACCCAAACCAACATTAAAAATAAAACATTTACAAAGCTAAACAAGATATTTCACAAGTGCAGGCATTTACCTTTGTAGTTGAGATTGTCTGGGTAGCGGACAGGCAACACCTGCTTTGCCTCTCCATTCACTTTCCCCATGGAGGATGCTGTACAGAGGATCAAGGTAAGGAAGATGTGCAGCAGCTTCACCATACACTCTATAAATCAATGTTTTGAGTCCAAAATTGCCACTAACCTCAACTCTTAAACTTGCATTAACTACGGCATATTTAACCCTCCAGACAACATCACTGACACAGACACAATGGACTTCGTTCAACAATACCGCCAAACTCATTGCCAACGAAGGTTATGTTTCACTCATCTGTCTGACTGCGAGCAGGATATCTCAAAAAGTGGTTGATGTATTCGGACGCAATTTGGTGGACAGGTTGGTGTGTGACAAGAACGAAACGATTCGATTTTGGTGAAGATCTAGATGCAATAATTTTTCAAGAGATTCTTCACCATTGAGAGATCGAGCCAAAAACAACATACAGTAGATGAGTTGAGCATAATATTTCAAAAAGTTGTGGATGAGCTACGACAAAACTAGGTGGAGGAGTTGGGTCGATGACAAGAACAAGCCGATTCGATTTCGGTTCATATCCGGATCCAGATCCGGCTTATCAATGGGATCCAAAACGTAAACTGTTCAGCCTGGTGGAGGTGGTATGCGCTCTGCCGAGTGCCATCCTAGTTTCAAATACTTTTGTTCGAAAGGATTTCAAATACACCCAAGTAATAAAATTCATAGATGTTGAAACAAAATAAAACTAATTCATATCGTCGTATCAGACATCAGATCGGGTCCGTTAAGACAGATCGACCGAGCTGGTCTGATAAAGGCCTCTGTGAATGCTGAAATTATATTTTAATCGACTGCGTGGCAACACAGTTCTTCCAGTTAATCTGTGTATATCGCACGCATTCATCCATCCTTCATTTTCTTCTTTCAGATCAGTATCTCCATATCACAGTACATGCTGCTGTTAGTTGTAGAAGCTGTGGTGGTGGTGGTGGTGTAGTAATAAAAATACCAACAATGGCTAAATCCTTCAAGATTTTAGACCCCGGACAACGTCCAGAAACTCCTTCAACATCTGAATCATCATCGCCGATAGATTGGACAAAATGCATTTTGTGTCAAGAGAAGTCAAAAGAACCACTGCGATGCCCAGCTGATTCAAAGAGGACCGATATGGACATTGGTACACTTTATGATAATCTTGCAGGTAATTTGATAAGATTCAAAGAGCTTCAGAGTCTTCCAGATAATATAAACTTATCAAGGTTAGACAATGGAACAGGAGTTGCTTCAACCCTAAAGCCTAATGCAGCTAAATGGCACAAAAAATGCAAGGATAAGTACAATACCAAACTTCAACTGGTAGAAAACAGGAAAAGAGATGAGTGTGAAACCAACAGTGACTCGCCAAAAAAGAAAGTCACTCGCTACAGCAGTGGTGGTGCAGCCAGAACATCGCAAGACACTTGCTTCTTTTGTGGTGAAAAATCAGATAAACTCCATAAGGCATCGACGGAGAAACTAGACAGAAATGTTCGGCGATGTGCAGAAATTGTGCGAGATATGTTAGTTGCCAAATTGAGTGCTGGAGATATGATGTCCCAAGATGCAATGTACCGCAGCAATTGCTTAAAAACACTCACCACGACATCAGAGTCAGTGAATTGCTCTGACAGTGGAGAAAGTTCTTCTGATAAACAACTGCAGCGGCATTGTCCTGGCGGAGCTGCTTTCGTATATTGAAGACCGTCGTGCAGAAAGCATGGAGAATGACGTAGCGCCGGTGTTCAAACTAGCAGATTTAAATCAGATGTACACTTCAAGACTAAATGACCTGAGAGCAGACACATCTACTCGAGAACACTCGACCAGACTGAAAGAACGAATATTAGCCAACATACCAGACTTACAAGCCCACAAGCAAGGCAGGATGTTCTTCTTGCTTTTCAGGATGACATAGGACTGGCACTAAAGAGGGCATTGAAAGTGACTTTTCGAGGAGGCTATCGTGTTGGCAAAAGGCAGCTGAAATCGTTCGTAAGGACATTCTGAAGCTTGAAAAGTCTGTATTTATGGGGAAATTCTCCAAGGAGTGTCAGCACCGATCAGTTTCTAAGTCTCTGACGACCCTCATTGGGATGATA
>CM068959.1:122038215-122058145 GCA_035128595.1 Eptatretus atami | reverse complement strand
AAGGCATTCCAACAATACCATGCATGAGATGTACATTTTCTACGCATAAATATGCTCCATCTGCACTACTTTACCCTACTTATTACAGCGCCTGTGCGCTTGTTATACAATTGCACCGAGTTTGAAAATGTCCCCGGCGTTCGTCTACCACGTCTCCGATGGGGTCCGGTGTCCGTGGCCTCAAGACAGCCAATGACGGGCACCGTCCGTAGATGCAGTGCGTAACCTCGACGGAAATGGACGAACAATTGAACGGGATAAATACCAGAGTATTTCAATGGAAATTTTGGTGAAACTAATGTGTTATTATATGTGAAAACCATTAATTTATTGTTGACGGAAAAAAAACGAAGAAAGAAGATGAAAACGCTCCCCCATGTACGAACGAACGGAAAGACGTTCATTTCCGTTCCACCATTGGCATTTTACGCCCGAATGCAGAAAAGCTAAGTTCTTCTTATGCCATCATTCTCTTTAATATTAGCCTAAACAAGTGTCTTTCGTCATGCTGAGTAGTTGAAATTTACTTACAACAAGAACGAAAAAATAATTCTCCTTAGATACAAACAAGACGAAAAAAAAACCCCGAAAAAAATTCACGTGCAGGACAAGACCAATCGAGCTTGAAGGAAACGATACTGTAACTGCACTGCCTCCTGATTGTCAAAGGACACCACGTGTGTTGGCAGCTGGTTGTGGGCGGTTGTTATTGCATGAGGATCCAGGCTAAGTTCTTCTTTTGCCATCCATTCCCTTTAATATTAGCCATAAACAAGGTGTTTCGTCATGCAATTAGTAGTTGAATTTACTCTAAAAATCATCTTTTGCGGCCTCCTGCCACGCTGTATCGAACGATTTCATTCCTTCTGTTATATTAAGGTGCTTGATCACAATAATAACAGATTTACATCATAATATTAAGTACGCTTTTTAATTGTTTTTCAACTGAAAAAGCATAAAATTGCATATTTTAACATTAGTGTACTCATTTGATTCACCACACGCGCTGTATTGAAGGGATTTCACTTTTCTTTCTGGTTTGCCTTGAATTTCTATTTTCCAAAACCATAAAACCCACCTTTGCTATATGTTGAACAGTAATCATCAACAGATTCCTCAAAAAATAATGAGTATATATATATATATATATCTATATTATAATGTCATGTCCACACAGTTTAGACCGACCTGGATGCGGTAAGCCGAACGCGTTCTACCCTTTGAAGGCGAAACACGTGCATTCTTGGAGATTATGGCGCGCCGCCTGATGGGAGAGCGCAAGGACGCGTAGCAGACGAGGCACACGCGGTTTATACTCCAAACCCACAACTGAAATGACAGACACACACAAATTTAATAAATAGGGTTAATGAACATAAATCAATTGTTTATAATGGAAATAGATCAAAGCGGTAATTACAAAAATAAAAACATGAGGTAAAAACTCAAGCTAATTTTGGAGACGCCTCCACACCAGACACAGAAACAGACAAGGGGAAAGACAAAATAAAAGAAAAATCCCTTCCTTTATTCTGGCACTTAGCTGGGTATCCAGAAGATGATCTTTGAGGAGCTTGGGGATTGAACCGCATCGTCCTGTGCAGGAACCACACCCAAAATTGGTGCCGAGCCACTTCTCTGCGGGCGGAAACGTATGAACGGTTAATTCACGTGGATGGTCCTTCCTTAATTAAGGGCTTCACAAAATTCGTACATTTTATTCTCACGACGAATGTAGCAGACCCCGCCTCCACTCTTACACCAGGTCCGCTCAACGATGGCACACCTTCCTCCTCAAACACACAACGGATAACGCCAAGTTCGCTGAAAGACATGCTCCTGTTTTCGTCTCTCTCTGTCTCTCTCATTAAATGTGCAACTTCGACCATTTAGCCCAACAGACAATGCTAGTTGTCTTGCTCCAGGACAGCGGGCGCAAATTCACAGCACAAACACGAGAATCGCCCACACCTTCTTCACCGCGTCGAGGAGAAGCAACTGTCATCTCCTTCATTCTCGCACCTTCTGTTATCCACCGACCAATCATAAGCTTTGGAGGCATGGCCTGTATAGGCCCGAAGCCTAAGCAGGGTTTTTGCCTGCTCGGAAATGTTCGGCCCTTTTGTGTTGAAAGCAGGGTTCTTTTATTTTCCGGTTTTTTGTAAATGCAAAAACATAGAAAAGCCGTCCACAGGGCGGAATCACATTACTGGGAGAAATTAGCTTTAATTCTCTAACACAGCACCACCACCCGTACGGTGACAAGTTCATTTAAGCCACAGTTTTTCCCGACTTAAAATTACATTGAGATGCTCTCCTGCTCGTCCACGGACCCATGCTACTCGATAACAATCCTACCTTTACTATGAAATTCCTCCATCTACCCAACACAAACAAAACCATATCATTACTACACTTTGAAACTCAAATATACCCAACACCCTGTTGCTCCTCCAAAACGTGCTCCCTCTTAACAGGCCCTTTCAATAATGGCTTAATCACTCACTTCCATCAAAACAAAAAATATAAAGTTTTACATATGATCAAAGCAAAGACCCAAAACAATGCGGCTCTCAGAAACGTACCACCAGTCTCGGTAAAACTGCGATCACCCAAAGCGCAGGAGCTCAGCCACAAACATTCAAGTTTGAGTGGAAGAACCCAGTAAAAGAAAAATAAGCCAAAATGAGTGGTTCGCACCAGTGGGGGGATAACAACAGCGCAAAAGTAAACCGGAATTTCAGATTGGTAAGGAGAACCAAACAAGCACAAGAGCCCATGATGATAAATTACAAATAAGAAATTGTAGGGTCTGGTCAACGAAAGAATTTTAAAATTTTAAAAACGCAATGGGAAAAGAAAAATCCGAGCGCAAGTTAACGACAGACAGACCATTTCAAATTGCAAACCCAACGGTTACCCATGGTATGAAAGATTAAAAAGTTCCAAAGCTTGGCCTTAGTGTTGGAGATGACAAACATTCAGGAATTTATTAGGAAAAGGTTGACTTGCCCAAGCGTTTCCTCCAAAGAGTGAATGTATCAGGCCCCTACATTTCACAAATGTGCAAACATCAAATGAGCAACCTCTCAATCAACGAAGGTGGATAGTGGCTCTCGGGACTCAAGGAGAACGCATTCAACCACGAGTTTTGAAATTACAGTACACCCACCTTGAGTAATATTTACGATCCAACGGTCAGTGAATCGATCCCAACTTTGCGGTCAGGTGCAAACTATTTTATGAAGCTGAAATTTTGGATGAAGGCAACATTTAATTTTTCAAGGGTTTAAAACTTCATTCGCATTACATAATGAAGCAGAAGTGATAGGCTAGGGCGGTGCCAAATGCTGATGACACGAGAGTCCTCCATCTGTATTTCCAAAAGACAGATCGACAACCCATCTTGGAATAATATATAATCATCATCAGTATGTCACTGTTCAGTGGGCAAGATGCTGACATGAGATCTCTCCAAGCATTTCATATACAACACCATTTCTTGCAGCCTCATCAAACTCAAACCACAAATAGAACAGTAGCCAATATTGATGTATACTCCCACCTTGTGCGGGGGTGGCCCGAAGAAGCTTCTGTCTGGGATATGATAAATAAGGAAAACTGCAGCTTCGTTATTTTTAGATGGTTGCGGCAAAGATGTCCAAACCAGGACAGCTGTGCATTGTTCACGAGAGTAGAAGGTATCGGTTAAGTTCGAGATATTTCACGGACTTCTCATTTGTGTTGATGTAGTCCCGTCAAGGTATTCTTAGGATGCACCTGATAGCTCGCATGTTGAAGCCATCTATGCAAGCTCAAATTACTTTGATACTTGTCCACGGATTCGCACTGCCATCAAAAAATTAGGGACCAATGGACTCGCAACAGCCAGATCTTCAGGCGTTGGTTGATAGAAGACTTTCCCATATTGTAGAAGGTGGAGGGCTAATTGCAATTGGCGAGAGTCGCATAGGAACAACAACTTTCGGCATAGAGCCTTGAAAATGTTATTCTGGAAGCCATGGTATTCAAAACCTGTTACCTGTATCTATAGAGTGTGCCATCAACGATGACATATTGTAGGAGCTCGGGTTTCATGAAACTAAGTGACTGGATCTTTGTCTAGCGTTCATTTAACTTACCAGGTCAATGTTCTTGCTGAAGTCCTGAAAGGCCGAGATATAATATGGTTACGGATTTCTGGCAGTGAGCGCAGGTGTTCATGAGGGGATTAGTTGGGACCCGCTACTCGACCTCCAAACCCTGAAGCCGCAGCCACAGATAATTTTGCGACCCGACAGGTTCCTGAGCATCCATGGATGGCTGTCTGAGGAGGCAAGTCTGGAAGGGTCCCAGCTCCCAGCTTACATTACCTTACCGGTGATTTAGCCCCGTCCAGATGGGGAACACGGCCTCTCTGTCCACCTTTGTATCTATTTCACTTACTTTTGGCCAGTGAATCACATTTACATTAGCGTGAGTAGCACAAGTGATGAACTGCATATGTTAATACCTGTCGTTGACTTCGCTTTACGTCACTCACTTGGCACCTCTGCGTCATAAAAAGGCATGTGTGAAACCCATTGCTTCACGAATATGGAGGAGGAGGGATCTTCTCTTCTTTTTTAAGTTTTATGGAGTTTTTCAGAGCCATTGAGGCTCTGACAGATTTGCCACACGGCCAGAAAAATAAAACAGGTGTGTGAATGAAGGAGCCGTTAGGTAATCCATAATACTAATGCTATATAGATTTCCCGCTTCTCTATTTAAAAAAAATTCTCAGACATGCCAATCCCCACCTCTTTCATACTCTGAAATAGATTGCCAATCTGGGTCTGTCATACCGAGGAGGGAAAAAAAATTTCTTGGTTCAATCCAAAGCAACTTGGAGAGCGCTACCAAGTGGTGTATGCACTCAAGCAAACACTCCAACGAAATGGTTGAGGCAAGCACTGTAACGCCACGGACTTACAAACATCGGTTGAAATGAGGAACAGACTGCTTGGCTAAGCAACAAAAAGTATTACAGCGATTCATCTGTTAATTGATGTATTTGAAAAAATCAGCAATCAATGATCAGCCATCAGCGATTCATAGGTATGAAGCTCTATCGTACAGAAACCTAGACAACCTGTTCCAAGGCAATGCATTTTTTAGAAGGCCGATAATCAAAATTACTCGGAACCCCGACGAGGTGAAGTTAGGCTGACGAAGGATAACCTTTCTATGAAGGTAAGCCATAATTATCCTTAAAAAGGGCGTTTGAATTTACCCAAATATCCATTCTTCATAATGCACCCCTTGGCGTTCCTTAGTATGCAGCAAAGTTTTGGGCCACTTAGGTTTAATGGTTCTAGATTATGGACGGACACACACACACACACACACACACACACAACACACACACACACACACACACACACACCACACACACACCAACAGCGGTGTGTGTGTGTACGCGGTGCGATGTCGGGAGCAGTTGCGGCAGGAGTATAGAAAGGGTGTGAGGTGCGTAATCAGTACCTCCCCTAGGCTGGGACAGATGTTAATTGCGTGAGAGCTCTCTTGGACTATTTGTGCATCTCAAGAGATGGATTGGGGGGGGGGGGTGTGGTTTAGAGAAACAGAGACGAAGGCAGATCATGTAAATCAGTATAGAGCCACTGCGCCATAAAAGCTTCATTGTCGCCGTCTGCTTGCGGAGCCTTGCCCGAGGGGACTGCTCTCACCCCGTTCCTTTAGCTCAAATTGGCAGAGAAAAAGCAGTCTTGTTCAGCTCAAACAAGTGGGCAGGCAAATTCTCGGGGACCATTTCCAGGGCTTGCGCGTGCGAGTCAGCACTCATCTCTGGCGTTGGTCTGGCTTTTATTCGTCCTGGAATGCGGGAAAATATGTCCGGGGGGAACGAGTTCATCGGGCACTCTGACCCCATGTTGAGGCAGGGCTTCGCGAAAGCAAGGTCACTCCGCACTCTTTGACCCTTTGCACGTCACGTCCCCATTGGTTGTGTGCATCCTCGCTGGCACACTGTGGCTACAGCTTGTGCAGGCAAACCCAGTCAACGTTTGTAGTTATGCTGTGGCACGTTGTAGATTATGCATTCAATGCAGGAATGACTAGTTACATGACAATTTGTGGGTGTCGATGGATTGTAATGCAGTGTATGTGTTTGTGGGACGGAGTACTGTGAGAGGGAGGAAGGATGAGAAAAAGGAATTTGAATGGATGGATGGATGCGTATGGATGGGGGGAAAGTTGCGAAAGTGGAATCACACAGGGATAGAACCTGCTCATACTCAACACATTTACCCCAATCCCTGATACGATGGAAAGCACCTGACCAAGCACATTACTTAGGAGCTATCTAAGGCTTTTCTTTTTTTTGGTGTTGAAGTGGTACACCCCAGGGTCCTTTTCCATCACTGGCAACCAATTCGTCAACCGACTCTTGCCAAGAAAGATTACATCATTGTGCCACAGTCAGTTCAGTGAATCTTGCCATTTCAAGATAGAATAGAATTCCTCAGTGCCTGCTCCATTTTAGTGTATTCCATTATAGGATCAATGGCTGTAAGAACAAAGTTGGTGCTAGTGCACGTCCAATGCAATTAAAAAGATGAAATTCACTTCCAACTCGGCCACAGCTTTCCATGAGTGTTAAGAGTTCCCGGATAAATTCTGCCGATCTTATGCGGGTGTACCAGCAGCTTCTAAAACAAGTCAAGGCCAGTCTCTGATAGGAAAACACCTTCATAAATCGATGTTAAGCAGCAAAGCGGGGCGATCATACTCGGCATTTTTCTGCTATCTTGGTGCAAGAACATTTGTTCTGTTGTTGATCGTTTCTTGCAAAGCCCGCTTGGAATGGAGGGGAAAAAAATGGGTGACGATTGAGGAACGAGCTTTCCTGCGGTATTAACCATTTTGGTGGACTGTGTAATAAAAATTGGCAGACAAGGATACTCCATGATAAGAGGCCAACTTCGCTTATTCTTCAATGTACTGTTGGACTCGGGAGTCGTTACGAGTTCAGCACAAGTGCAAACGATTGTTTTGCCAATGTTGTAAGGGCCGCGGTTGTGCCACTATGGTATGTGGGTGGCAAGGTGGCAGGATGTAAAAGATCAACAAACAAAATTAGGCAAAGGGAAAAAACAGAGGGATGAAAAAAAAAAAAAAAAGGGTTAAAGGTATGGGCAGCCAGCACATGGCACTGTTGAATTGTAGAAGAGTGAGAGAAGGACCTAAGTGTGTGTAGTATAGCTCAGTTGTGGAAATGTGAGACAAATGAAGTGCGGTGCACAGCAACTTGTAATTTCAGTAGGAAGAGCTCGCAACAACCAATGGAGACAGTTCCACATGCGAGCAATGAAGGATTTGAAAGAATCGAGGTCGAGTTTGCCCTTAGGGAGAGTAGTAACAAGTATACATGGATTTTTTTTTAATGAAAAGAAATGCACCGACAGTGGGAAAGCGGGGCTACACGAACAGGAAAAGAGGTAGAGGAACAAGTGATTGAACTTGAACGAGAAGCCCAAAGAGCAGGCAGCCGGACAAAGATAAACTCAGCAACAAAGGCAAGTGAAAAGGCACACAAGATGTGCAAGATACATTACATCGACAAAATAAACACCAAACTGTTTAAACAGAAAAATTCCAGAGCAGGTATCCTCAGCCAGAAAACAGGGTTAACTAGAAGCGGGCACTCGGTAGAGCGGCATACCTCTGCCAGGCTGCATTAGTTTACTATTGATTCCACCCGATGAGGCGGATCTGGGATTTAGACAAGAAATAAAATTTAATCGGATTTTTTACCTTGTCACCTAAAACCAACTAGCAACAAGTTTTTCCGAGATTCCGTCCATTACCTTTGAGGATATGTGCTATGTTATCATTTTATGCCCTACCACTCAATGCGTTTAAAAATAAAAAAAATTAAAAAACATCTCCGACCAGATTTCGGATTTTCAATATCGATCAATTCTTCCTCGTTAGGACATCCAACGTCGCACAAGTTTCATCCAAATCTGTCACAACTTTTTGAGATATTCTGCTATATGTCTTTTTTTGGCCGATTTCCGAACGTGAAAATTCCTTTTAAAAAATTCTTCGGATCAAATCCGGATAATCATCAAAATTGAATAATTTTGTCCATGTCACTTACCAAAGCTCGCATTCCAAAATTCGTCTGAACCGCTCCAACTTTTTTGAGATATCTTGTTCACAAACAAACAACAGACAGACAGACCAGGGGTGAAAACCAACCTCCATTCCACCTCGGTGCAGCAGGTTAATTTAGGATGGAAAAAAAGAAGAAAACAAAATTTGATAAAGAAAGAAATAAAGAATAAAGACATAAAGAAATAAATAATTCAAAAGGTGAAATCTTGAAGCGTATTGGAGACTTTAGGATACTCACTGCTAACTTCAGGCATGCGCTCCATCACTCGAGAGAGGATCCATCATCTGAAAAAAACACGTGGACACATCTTAAGCACAGACTGGATCATCAACGGAAGTGCTCCCAAAAGGGCTTTCTACCAATAAGCGGCGTTTACTGAGTCTCTGCACAACCAAGCAAACTAAACCTTCTAATAAAGGACAGAACAAACATGCCAAAAAAAGCGACAAAACCGAGACATAAACTTTGAATAGAATGCTCCCTTGAGCCAGCAGAGAGAACTTCCATCCATTACAAATTTCCTATTCAAAACTCTATCATGAAAACTGAAAAAAAAAACCCAAAAAACAATTAAAAAATAAAAATAAAAAACAGAAACCTGAAAATTACATTTTGATTTCATTATAATAATGGACGATCACCAAAATACAGATAGTATTTCACAAGATTATCAGAAGGAACATTTCATCCTTCAAGACACCTAATTGTACATACCATAAGTGGTGCATTGAATTTTCTGATCGTTAGGACCATCCACTTGGAAAGAGAGAAAAAAAACAAGCAAACAAAAAAAAAAATAACATGAAAACACGAAGGAGGAAATCCTGCGCAGGCAACATTTGTGGATTTGGAAAACAAAAAAAGGTTATTGGAACCACCATCGAATGACAGGTAACACAAAAACGTCGTACACTCTGCAGTTTACACAAAACATTAAAATGTTACGAAGTGCCGGCCGGTACAAAAATTAAACTTTATTAAATCCAGACTCGGCCATTGAAAATGTCAACCCCATACTCACAACAACCAATTAAACGCAGGATACCTTCAAAGGAAACAAAGTCCGGTTTTTTCCTTAAACCTCAACCTTTTTTAGTTTGACTTAATAAAGTCCTGTAAACGCCTCAGGATATTTGTTCCACTTTGAATTAAATGTTAGAAGCATAATTTCATCCGCGTTAACGATAACTCTATTTTCGGAATAAATAAATTAAAAAATAAACCTTGTATTTTCTCAAAATCAGGGAGCGTGACCTTAGGCTGTATTTGACAATGGCATCAGCTCTAGGAATGCTAAATTTGGCAAAACAATCTTGCAAGTCACCATAGAGTTGTCGTGCAGCGGCTACAGTTGCATTGAAATGAGATCACGAAGCAGGATGCATCACAAAAGCAGCCAAAAGGTCACATAATAATCAACTTTTTGACACGAGCCGCCTTACCTGCTGTGTTAGTTCCAATTATTAGCTGCGTGAGAAAACACCCTGCCCACACGGGTTGGAATTGGAAGCAATATCAATTGTTAAGGTGGATGACTACGTGAATTAATTACGAACAGCAGCAGCACAAGCCATGCACATGCGGCAAACATTTGAGCGTCGGCAACAGTGCAAGCAAAACTTGTAATACTTTCTCGAATATATCCAGGAAATAGACTACAAAAAGCCCACAGTGGAAAGAAAAGTCTTTTTTTTTTGCAAAAATATCAGTTCATTGATCGAACCAGACATTCTTATATCAAAGAAAAAACAAAATATAAATATCAATATATACATAAATATATAAATACAATAATCTATGCCTCCAGAGGATTTGACCTCGGAAGAAAAGAAACTTTCAAGGATTAGTTGAGGGCATCCTGAAGGTACGTCTGTGCAAGTTTGTTTGATTCCATAAGTTTTGAATTTTTGTTTGTTTTTTTTTCATCATCTGGGCATTTTCCTTCTTGGGGGAGAGGGTGGGTGCCAATTGGAATTATCTGGACCGATTAGGACCATGACGTATTGATATATGAATGTTGTGGGCCGGGCATCGGCGGCTGAGCACGACTGCTAGATGGAGCTGCAGAGTTGCTTGACCGATCGCCCGGATTCAGATCGTACTTCTCGAAGAAAGTACGGGTCCCTTTTTGGACCGAAGTTCGCCAATAGACAGACCCACGTGGGTAGGGTCGATTGCCATTTCAATTTACCTAAATACTCACCGTGGCCAACCCTACCGGGAAATCACCCTCGACGGCTCCCGTACGGAACGAGCCGCTTAGCGTACTCGTTCCTGTGCGAGTCCATCGCGAGATCGTCCGTCACAAATATTCCCGTTACAACGGCAACGGCCTGCTAAATTTCCAACACGCAGCATGCTAGCCAATGATAGGAATGGGACACGACGAGTGAAACTGAACCAAAATGGGGTGTTTATTTACAATGGGGGGATGAGGGAGCACATAAGGGCAGAGCTAAACCGAATATTAATAAATGCCACGGTATATACAGGCAAAAAGCACTATACAATTTCACTACTTAGCAGACGGGCCCACGGACACACACCCCCAAAGAATTGGACCAATGGTCTTTATTCGGACTCCAGCCCGCGAGGACAGTCGGCAGAACCAGGTCTGTTCTTGGACCTGTCCACCTTGTGTGGTCTTCAAGCTGACTCGGTTCTGGCGAGAGGCAGCCGAACCCGGACACGGCGGAGCACCCTTGCGGTTCTTGCGGGGACTGGTCGCTCGAGCTCTCGATTGTGCATGAGGACAAAACGATTTGACGACGACCTAAGACCAGCTTCCCCAGGCTCCAGCCAGCTCCTGCCGGCTCCTCAGGCTCTCTATCGCGAGGGAGGAGGAACGGAAAATGACAACGTCGACCAAGGACCAGCCAGACCAGACTCCTGTCCCGTTTGACGGACTCCCCTTTTATGCGCTCCGGCGCGGCTCGACCCATCCCCCACTCGGCGGCGCGGAGAATCCCGGGCAGAGGTTGTTCGTCGTTCTTGCCAGAACTGTAATAAAGCGTTGCTGTCGTTGCATTGTTGTGTTTTCCAATAAAAGAAATCCTAACTATCAAAAGTAACTCACAGCGCACAACATTATTTACCCATAGGACAAGGGAAAGAAGCTATCTTATAAAACACATTACTTTACCGATTATAACTGTTCTATAGGAGACACTGAATGTTGAGCTGCAGTAAAGGTTCCAAAATTCGCAACAATATGCCACATCAGCAGTCATGCATTTTTTTGCTTCATTTTTCGCCACCCGGGTTATTATTTTCGTGAGCCATCAAGGAAGCGGTCTGTGCCTATTCACCGCCCAAATAGAGGATGTGTCGAAGGACGTGATTGCACGATCAGAACAGTCGCCCGTAAGGCAGGTACTCTGCTAAAAAACAGAATAATAATCTACTGAATAGGCTGATGTTGGCAAGCCCAAGGAGTTTGAGGGGTAACTGAGGAGTTGAAAACAGGGAGAGATTTGAGGGTCTCGTGCTTGGGGAATCCTGAAGAGTGGAGTGCCTTTCAACACCCACCATCCTTGCTGTTGCCGGTGGATGTCTTGGAATCAACATAGGGCAAGAAGAATTTGTCTCAAGCGGACAACGGATACTCGACCAGTCGCAGGCCAGGCTTCAGCAGAGTTGCTGTCAGGGTTTCAAGGCATAAAACTGTGCGTGCTGAGTGGACAGGAGGCCCTAGTGCGAGGGAATCTGTGAGGGGGAGAGCAATCATCCACCTGTGGTCAAGGTGATTCTCGTCCTGCTTACAAGGGCATTCACACATTTGCCGTTCCTCAAAGCCTGTCCCTCGGTGTAGTTCTGCAGTTGGAGCTCTGTACAGTGTACTGCAGTGGAGGGCTCTATGACATAGGAGTCTTGAGTGAAGGCCCGCTGGGCGCAGTTACTTGGCGGCTGTACCAGGCTGATCCACCAGACTGTGAGTTCAATTGTCAAGGAATTGTGACAACCCCTATTGCTGACCCTCCAATCAACTGTGATTCCACCGGTTTGAATTGGGTTTAAAGCTTCCAGGATCTGTAACATCATGCTGAACTTCTCAAGGCTGTGGAAATGCTGTAACTTCATGTTGTTTGCATCAGCCTCTGTGCTTGGCCTTAATACATGAATCATTCCCAACTGGACTGGAAGAGGGGCCTTGTTTGTCCTTCTTCTGAAAGGGGTATCACCAGGACTGCAACATGCCCCCCCCCCCCCCCCCCCCGAGCGTGTGCTGAATGAAGAGTCAGGGCCACTGGATTATGGGTTTCCCGGTCAAAACTCAGATACAGCCATCAATGAATCTTGGATGCTTGCTATCTTGTCTATACCCGTTTGTTCGTGAGGATGTTGAGGTCACGGAGAGAATAACTTCACCTTGTTAGTGATATTCAGTCTATACTGGCTGTAAGCCAGAGCCAATAGACGTTGTGGGTCAGGCCTGGGGAGTTATGGTTCACTCTATCATGGGTGTAGCGCTGTTTGTCCTGTGCAGGACAACGAAATCGAGTCCTTCACGTCCTTGGGTGCTTACCAATCTTGCTCACGGATGTGAGACTTGGACTCTGATCAGGGAATCGAGACGGAGACTTAATTTGTTTGGTACCACGTCTTCTTTGGAGAATCCTTGGCTATCGCTTGGTCAGGACTGTGTGTCCACGAGCGGTGCCGAAAAGACTCAACTGAGATTTGTTACCTGCATTAGTCGCGAGCGTCAGCTGTGGCTGTATGGACATGTGGTCATTTTCCTTGACGGCTGATCTGCTCACAGCATTCTCTCAGCGAGCGGAGTCTCGTAAGATGGAGGAGGCCAATGGGCCGTCCCATGTGCCTCGTGGTTGTAAGGCAGATCTGATCGGCATCTCAATTGAGATGGGGATGGGCCAGGCATCTGCCTGGGGGATGGCCAAACGGAGGCCCCTGGATACCAGCAGAAAGTGGACACAGCGACGTGTTGCTTCAGGCGCATGCTCCCATACCGACCCTGGACGTACCACATCCAATCGTTTCCACGCGATGTACAGTGGTTAAAGGAAAGGGCTGGACAAAGCAGATTAATCTTGAGTCTGCGGCTGCTTGGAAGGCCAGCTGGGCATTCGTCTTGCCAGAGACAGGACTGATTGATGAGCTGAGGAATTCAAAGGCCTGATATTAGTCAGAGAAAGAACATGTGTCCCTTGGCTGATGTCCTCCTATAATGAGACATGGGAGAAAGTTTATGATTTTTCTTGGATTAACTCTTCGGCTCAGATCGGTTTTCTCATTTCTAAGTACACCAAGATGTAGCGGTTGCCCAACCTGCTGTTGCATGGAACTGTTCAAACTCAACAACAAAAAAACCTGATGGTGTTAACCATCTCCAAGGCTCAGACCAGCAGTCCAACATCTCAGTCTTCCATCCCGACCCATGATCTTGCACCCATCAACCCTCCCCCACCCATACGAGGTTCATGGGCACTGGAATCTAATATCAAGAAACCCAGAATCGAAGCAACGTATATATTCTCGCCTAATGAAGATAAAGCATAAAGAGCCGAATCTTATCCTCATCCTTTATCACGGAATGCTAAGTGAAGAAAACGGGCAAACTCAGTGAATTTACATGCCAGCATACAAATCACACAAACCGACGTTATGATGGCAAATTAAACCAATTCTGTGTGGGATGAATGGGAGTTCGATTCGGGCAGGAATTTAAAACCAACTAAAACAACATTCATTCAAAAATAAAAGCAAAAAAGGTAGGGGTTGAAGCTCAAATAAAACAAACCAAAATAAACTCCAAAGTACAATGTACTTAATCTATTTCCTTCCTTGGACTACACACCTTCATTACTAAATGTTATCCACCATTAAAACAACAATACTGGGGGAGGGGAAAGGTGATGTTATGGGGAAGAGTGAAGGTAAGGGCTCCCTTTATATCCAGGTGCAGCTCACCCAACCACCCAGCGGCACAGTGACAATATTATATACAGTAACATATTCCAATGAAAAAAAAACAGAACATCATGCACTGCCTCCTCCAGCAGACAGGCATTTCCAGGCTATGTGTGGTTGGGATTTAACAGCCTTCAGTTCACTCATTACTACGGCCAGTGGATGAAAAACCAATCCATAACATGTTCTGTCTTATTAGGCATAATCAGCACCAGTCGACCAATCCTCCTGACAGGACGTCACATTTCTGGAAACCATCTAACAATTGCCCACTTTGCTTGCTGAATGTGTGAAGAATTTTGCCTCATCACTTGAATGTGAATGACATGTGCTCACTTTGTCAAATATCAGAACGGGCACATACCTCCCAAGCCAGGCTGATTAGTTTATGTTTTGTATCCCACTGATAGGACGGATCTGCATGGGAACCTTAACCAAAACCTAATTGGCTTGTTCTCGCACGACCAATCATCGACCCAGTTTGTCCCAATCTGCCCACACTTTAAAATCCTGGTATTATCGTTTTTTGCCCCATTCTCTCAATGGTGAAGAATCAACTTTAGAAATACAAAAAATTCTCGACGTTCCGAATATCACCAAAATTCAAATCAATTAGTCCTTGTTACACCACCCAACCCTATCTACCAGATTCGGTCCGAATCTGTCCATAACTTTTTGAGACCGTCGTCTTTGCAATATATCGTTTTGTTGAAAGAATCGCTTTAAAAAATTCTCGTATCTGGATCCGGAACTTCAATGCCAACCAAATTCAAATCAATTTTAGTCCTTTTTACAACCAGACAGGTCAATGGACTTTCGTCCGAAATCTGTCCATAACTTTTGAGATATCCTGCTCGCTCAGAACAGACAGGCAGGGGTGAAAACAACTCCGTCCACCTTCGTCGGCGGAGATACGGCAACAAAAATGATGCCTGTGCCAATACAAAGCAGCCAAATGTTATACAAAAGGCTCAGAACGCATTCACGGCGTCGGGTGTTTCATCCAGTCTTTGCTTGGTGTTGATGCGGGACTGCGGTTTTTAAATGTTCCCAGCACTGATGCTGCAGAAATCTATCTGCTGTGGCCAAAACAGTGCAAGACGTTCTGTTTACTCAAGTGGTGATCATAAAATTGGAGTATCAATTACATACTATTTCATAGACCATTGTGTTAATTAACCATTGGGCAACTTCTGCGTACGATGGGTTCCATGGCAGGGTAACAAATCCTCATGAAAATTGCGTTGCATTAGTCTTGATTGTAGCACAATTGTGCATTGCCACAGCAGTCTAAGTTAATTAAAAAAGAAAATAAACTGCGACATGACGACATGGTGGAGGAAAACCAACGCCATCAAGTACAACAGGAAAAGCTTAAAGAATGTTTTAAAGAAACATTATCTTGTTGATGCGATCCTGGTTTGTGCGTACTTAGTAATTTTTCTTCATTTTCACTCGATGTTCTTGTAAAGCATGCTGTGACCATGAAAGGAAAACGATTGAGTAGTAAGATCATAGATTTCCGACAGACAGGAAGAAGGACCACCTCACCTATCCAAAGAGCCGGCCCGCAACAGGAAACGCTTGCGTGCGAGAGGAACGAGAAAGTCGAGCCTCGTTACCACAACGTAGGTGCAAACATGAGTAAGATAAACTGAGCCAAAAGAAAACCAAGGAACAGAAAAACAATACAAGCATTCCACCTTATCGGTGCATCAGGGAAAGTTTTGACCCCCAATCTTCAAGCCTACGTTTGACCAAAGGGGCAGGAGAGTGGAATTTGGCCAGGGTTACCGGTATAACCTCGCCTACTCTTGGTGAAAGACAAACTTGTGGGATCTTAACGATTGCCAGCTAATTGCTAGCAGTGGGACATCCAGCTAACATCCGTCAAAACGGACGCGCACTGACTGATGAAGCACCCCACAATGTGAAGACAATCCCACGATAATAGTCGTCGGTAAAACCCGGCAACCACAGTTTCAAATAGAATTAGCACTACTCATGCACCATTTCCGACGGACCTACATGCATAAGTTTAGAAAGTTTATATATACCCAAACCCAACATTAAAAATAAACACATTTTACCCAAGCCTAAACAAGAATCACAAGTGCAGGCATTTACCTTGAGTTGAGATTGTCTGGGTAGCGGACAGCAACACCTGCTTTGCCTCTCCATTTCACTTCCCTAGGATGATCTGTACAGGAGATAAGTAAGAAGATGTGCGCAGCTTCACCATCACTCTATAAATCAATGTTTTTGAGTCCAAAATTGCCACTAACCTAACTCTTAAACTTGCATTAACTACGGCATATTTAACCCTCCAGACAAACATCACTGACACAGACACAATGGACTTCGTTTCATACAATTACCGCCCAAACTCATTTGCCAACGAGGTTATTGTTTCACTCATCTGCTGACTGCGAGCAGGATATCTCAAAAAGTGTTGATTATTTCGGACGCAATTTGGTGACAGTGTGGTGTGTGACAAGAACGAAACGATTGATTTGGGTTGAAGATCTAGATGCAATAATTTTTCAAGAGATTCGTTCACCTTGAGATCGCAGCAAAACAACATACAGTTAGATGAGTGAGCTAATATTCAAAAAGTGTGGATGAGCTACGGACAAAACTAGGTGGAGGAGTTGGATTGGTCGATTGACAAAACAAGCCGATTCGATTTCGGTCATTCCGGATCCAGTCCGGCTTATCAATGGATCAAAACGTAACTGTTCAGCCTGGTGGAGGTGGTATGCGCTCTGCCGAGTGCCATCCTAGTTTCAATACTTTGTTCGAAGGATTCAAATACACCCAAAGTAATAAATTCATAGATTGTTGAAACAAAATAAAACTAATTCATATCGTCGTATCAGACAATCAGATCGGGCCGTTTTAAGACAGATCGACCAGCTGGTCTGATAAATGGCCTTGTGAATGCTGAAATTATATTTTAATCGACTGCGCTGGGCAAACACAGTTCTTCCAGTTTAATCTGTGTATAATCGCACGCATTCATCCATCCTTCATTTTCTTCTTTTCAGATCAGTATCTCCATATCACAGTACATGCTGCTGTTAGTTGTTAGAAGCTTGTGGTGGTGCGTGGATGGTGTAGTAATAAAAATACCAACAATGCTTAATCCTTCAAGATTTTAGACCCGGACAACGTCCAGAAACTCCTTCAACATCTGGAATCATCATCGCGATAGATTGGACAAAATGCATTTTGTTGTCAGAGAGAGTCAAAGAAACACACTGCGATGCCCAGCTGATTCAAAGAGGACCGATATGACATTGGTACAATTTATGATAACTTTGCAGGTAATTTGATAGATTTCAAGAGCTTCAGAGTCTTCCAGACATGATATAAACTTATTCAAGGTTAGACATGGAACCAGGAGTTGCTTCAACCCTAAAGCCTAATGCAGCTTAAATGGCCACAAAAAAATCAAGATAAGATACAATACCAAACTTCAACTGGTAGAAAACAAAGAAAAGAGATGGTGTGAAACAACAAAGTGACTCGCCCAAAAAAGGAAGTCACCGCTACAGCAGTGGTGCGTGAGCAGAACATCGCAAGACACTTGCTTCTTGTTTGTGCGTGAAAAATCAGATAAACTTCCATTAAGGCATCGAACGGAGAAACTAGACAGAAATGTCGGCGATGTGCAGAATTGTGCGAGATATGTTAGTTGCCAAAATTGAGTATGGAGATATGATGTCCCAAGATTGCAATGTACCGCAGCAATGCTTAAAAACACTCTACAAGAAAGCAGAGTCAGTTGAATTGTTCTGACAGTGCCGAGAAAGTTCTTCTGATAAACAACTGCAGCGGCATTGTCCTGGCGAGCGCTTCGTATATTGAAGACCGTCGTGCAGAAAGCTATGGAGAAGACGTAGCGCCGGTGTCAAAACTAGGCAGATTTAAATCAGATGTACACTTCAAGACTAAATGACTGAGAGCAGACACATCTACTCGAAGAACACTCGACCAGACTGAAAGAACGAATATTAGGCCAACATACCAGGACTTACAAGCCCACAAGCAAGGCGAATGTTCTTCTTGCTTTTCAGGAGACATAGGACTGGCACTAAAGAGGGCATTTGAAAGTGACTTTGACGAGGGCTTCTATCGTGTTGGCAAAGGACAGCATAAATCGTTCGTAAGGACATTCTGAGCTTGAAAAGTCTGTATTTATTGGTGAAATTCTCCAAGGAAGTGTCAGCACCGATCAGTTTCTAAGTCTCTGACGACCCTCATTGGATGATAATGGGTGGATCAAACATAGTGCAGCAATCAAGCATGCCACCGATACCCAGGCGATACTAAACTGGTCTCGAATTCCCCAAGAGAAGACATCAAGTCGCCTTTCTCCATGTGCACACGGAGAAAGCCGACACTGGCTACTACTCCAGCAGCAGACGCTGCTGCGAAAGGATACAGAGAGTCATGTTGCTATGTGGACACTGGACGTGCTTGTCTTGGCAATAGCATTGTTCAACCAAATGAACTGAGTGAAATATGGGTATTGATTTGGCACAGGAAAGAATTGCAGACTCATACCAGCCACACACCATTGCCCATACCCTAGGTCCAGATAACATCTTTGTCTCTGCTAATGTTCCTGCCCTTTCACCGGTTTGTGATCGACATCATCTCTGAACCCGAGGAAGAAAACAGCATTCGGAACACAATGAAGGTTTCACAGATGTGGTGGAAGCCTTTGCCGACTCTTGGTAGAGTACCTCTTTCAGACGAGACATTGAAAGAACAAATGCAAACAATTGAACGGTTTGATGTCGTCATGTATGACCGGACAAGCTGCTGTAACAGTGTTGACGATGCCTCGAAGAGAGTTATTACTCAAAAAGGGAGATCCATCGAGTTCATTCACCTACTTCAGCTGACACTGTGTCAACACGCAAAGCGGGCAGCATATCAGGCAGGGGCATTTGCCTGGGGCAGCATTACTGCGAGGGTCCAGAGTTTACCAGATTCCACTACTTGGCGGATGTTTTAAAGGGGCCTTCACCAGTTGTGGAACCTCTGTGGACAACCTGCCTGAAGCATCCAAATCGTCAAAGAACTTCTTAGTGCGGCTGCAAGTGGAAGAGGATACTGCGCAGTGCTAAGTGTGTGATGCAGAGATGGCATGTTACAACATATTGCAAGTGTCACGGAGAATGTGAGCCGTCAATAACATGATTTAAGCATCATTTTGTGCCTAGAGGTAGATTGCTGTTTCTATTATACAACTAACAATGTACTGCCTTAAAACCATTGCTGAATTCTTGTTCGATTGCATGACTTCGATTATTATAACAAGAATGGAATGTGCCACCATATTGATAGACGTTCTCTTGGCAAAAACAAATCATAGTTAAAAGCCCATGCCTACATGTGAATAGTAATAAAGAATGTATTAATTGAAGAAAACCATGACTTCATTAAGATAAATGAGGTTTTACAGTTATCTCACTTAACAGTTTGGAGATCCAACCCTACTGAAATGGAGGTAAAAACGGTTATTTTTAGTCCAATTAACTTCTTGTAATTACACATGATAAGTATTTCCAAACTTAAAACGCATTGCGTAGATGAAGTTACATGTCATTAAGAACGCTTTAGCCAACTGCAGAACTAATTGCTTATTTATTACGAAGGGAGAGTTTGCATTCCCCTTTTATTATGCAAATGAGAGGCAACAATTTGGTTTAACGATGTAATTTGATTTAATTATACGAGGCAATATGCGACTCAAAGCATGGAAAGAATACATCAAGTAGCGTGGATGTTATTCAGCAAAAACGA
>CM068959.1:122019042-122037936 GCA_035128595.1 Eptatretus atami | reverse complement strand
ATTACATCAGTGCACATCAAGTTTCAGTGAATCTTGCCATTTCCAAGATAGAATAGATTCCTCAGTGCTGCTCCATTTAGTGTATTCCATTATATATTCAATGGCTGTAAGAACAAAGTTGGTGCTAGTGCACGTCCAATGAATTAAAAAGATGAAATTCCTTCCAACTCGCCACAGCTTTCCATGAGTGTTAAGATTCCGGATAAATCTGCCGATCTTATGCGGTGTACCAGCAGCTTCTAAACGAAGTCAAAGGCCAGTCTCTTGATAAGGAAAACACCTTCATAAATCGATGTAAGCAGCAAAGCGGGGCGATCATACTCGGCCATTTTTCTGCTATCTTGGTGCAAGAACATTTGTTCTGTTGTTGATCGTTTCTTGCAAAAGCCCGCTTGGAATGGAGGGGGAAAAAATGGGGGGACGATGAGAACGAGCTTTCCTGCGGATTAACCATTTGTGGTGGACTGTGTAATTAAAATTGGCGAAGGATACTCCATGATTAAGAGGCCAACTTCGCTTATTCATTCAATGTATGTTGGACTCCCGGGAGTCGGTTACGAGTTCAGCACAAGTGGCAAACGATTGTTTTAGCCAATGTTGTAAGGGCCGCGGTTGTGCCACTTGGTATGTGGGTGGCAAGGGTGCAGATGTAATAGATCAACAAACAAAATTAGGCAAAGGGAAAAAACAGAGGGATGAAAAAAAAAAGTATGCAGCAGCACATGGAACTTTGAATTGTAGAAAGAGTGAGAGAAGGACCCTAAGTGGTGTAGTATAGCTCAGTGTGGAAAGGGAGACAAATGAAGTGCGGTGCACAGCAACTTGTAATTTCAGTAGAAGAGCTCGCAACAACCAATGGACGACAGTTCCACATGCGAGCAATGAAGGATTTGAAAGAATCGAGTCGAGTTGCCCTTAGGGAGAGTAGTAACAAAGTATACAATGGATTTTTTTTGTAATGAAAAGAAATGCACCGACAGTGGAAAGCGGGGCACCACGAACAGGAAAAGAGGTAGAGGAACAATGATGAACTTGAACGAAAGCCCAAAGAGCAGGCAGCCGGACAAAGATTAAACTCAGCACAAAGGCAAGTGAAAAGGCACACCAAGATGTGCAAGTACATTACATCGACAAAATAACACCAAACTGTTAAACAAGAAAAATTCCAGAGCAGGTATCCTCAGCCAGAAACAGGGTTAACTAGAAGGGCACTCGGAGTAGAGCGCATACCTCTGCCAGGCTGATTAGTTTACTTTTGATTCCACCCGATGAGCCCGGATCTGGGATTTAGACAAGAAATAAAATTTAATCGGATTTTTTCTTGTCACCTAAACCAACTCATCCAACAAGTTATTTCCGAATTCCGTCCATTACCTTTGAGATATGTGCTATGTTATCATTTTAGCCCTACCACTCAATGGTTTAAAAATAAAAAAAATAAAAACATCTCGATCCAGATTCGGATTTTCAATATCGAATCAATTTCCTCGTTAGGACATCCAACCGCGCACCAAGTTTCATCCAAATCTTCCACAACTTTTTGAGATATTCTGCTATATGTCTTTTTTTGGCCCGATTCCGAATCTGAAAATTCCTTTTAAAAAATTCTTCGGATCAAATCCGATAAATCATCAAAATTGAATATTTTGTCCATGTCACTTACCCAAAGCTCGCATTCCAAAATTCGTCTGAAGCCGTCCCAACTTTTGAGATATCTTGTTCACAAACAAACAACAGAAGACGACCAGGGTGAAAACCAACCTCCAGTCCACCTCGGTTGCAGAGTGTTAATTAGGATGGAAAAAAAGAAGAAAACAAAATTTGATAAAAAAGAAAATAAAGAATAAAGACATAAAAGAAATAAATAATTCAAAAGGTGAAATCTTGAAGCGTTTGGAGACTTAGGATACTCATGCTAACTTCAGGCATGCGCTCCATCACTCGAGAGAGATCCATCATCTGAAAAAAACACTGACACATCTAAGACACAGACGGATCATCAACGGAAGTGCTCCCAAAAGGCTTCTACCAATAAGGGCGTTTAACTGATCTCTGCAACAACCAAGCCAACTAAACCTTCTAATAAGACAGAACAAAACATGCACAAAAAAAGCGACAAAACCGAGACATAAACTTTGAATAGAATGCTCCCTTGAGCCAGCAGAGAAACTTCCATCCATTACAATTTCTATTCAAAACTTATCATGGAAAACTGAAAAAAAAAAAAAAAACCCAAAAAAACAATTAAAAAATTAAAAATAAAAAACCAGGAAACCTGAAATTACATTTTGATTCATTATATAATGGACGATTCACCAATACAGATAGTATTTCACAAGATTATCAGTAAAGGAAATTTCATCCTACAAGACACCTAATTGTAACATACCATAAGTGGTGCATTGATTTCTGATCGTAGGACCATCCACTTGAAGAGAGAAAAAAAACAAGCAAACAAAAAAAAAAATAACATGAAAACACAGGAGGAAATCCTGGCAGCAACATTTGTGGATTTGGAAAACAAAAAAAGGTTTATGGAACCACCATCGAATGACAGGTAACACAAAAAAGTCGTACACTCTGCAGTTTACACAAAACATTAAAATGTTACGAGTGCCGGCCGGTACAAAATTAAACTTATTTAAATCCAGACTCGGCCATTGAAATGTCACCATACATCACAACAACAATAAACGCAGAATACCTTCCAAAGAAACAAAGTCCGGTTTTTCCTTAAACCTCAACCTTTTTAGTTTGACTTAATAAAATCCTGTAAACCGCCTCAGGATATTTGTTCACTTTGAATAAATGTTAGAAGCATTAATTTTCATCCGCGTTAACGATAACTCATTTTTCGGAAATAAATTAAATTAAAAATAAACCTTGTATTTTCTCCAAAATCAGGAGGTGACCTTAGCTGATTTGACAATGCATCAGCTCTAGAAATGCTAAAATTTGCAAAACAATCTTGCAAGCACCATAGAGTTGTGTGCAGCGGCTACAGTTGCATTTGAAATGAGATCACGAAGCAGGATGCATCCAAAAGCAAGCAAAATGTCACAATATCAACTTTTGACACGAGCCGCTTACCTGCTGTGTTAGTCCATTATTACTGCGTGAGAAAACACCCTGCACACGGGTTAGGGAATTGGAAGCAATATCAATTGTTGGGATGACTACGTGAAATTAAAATTACCGACAGCAGCAGCAGCACAAGCCATGGCACATGGGCAAACATTTGAGCGTCGGCAACAGTGCAAAGCAAATACTTGTAATACTTTCTCGAATATATTCCAGGAAATAGACTACCAAAAGCCCACAGATGGAAAGAAAAGTCTTTTTGCAAAAATATCAGTTCATTGATCGAACCAGACATTCTTATATTCAAAGAAAAACACAAAATATAAATATATATATATACATAAATATATAAATACAATAATCTATGCCTCCAGAGGATTTGACCTCGGAAGAAAAGAAACTTGCAAGGATTAGTGAGGGCATCCTGAAGTAACGTCTGTGCAAGTTTGTTTGATTCCATAAAGTTTTGAATTTTTTTGTTTTTTTTTTTTCATCATCTGGGCATTTTCCTTCTTGGGGGAGAGGGTGGTTTGCAATTAATATCTGACCGATTAGGACCATTGACGTATGATATATGATGTTGTGGCCGGGCATCGGCGGCATGAGCACGGACTGCTATGGAGCTGCAGAGTTGCTTGACCGATCGCCGGAATTCAGATCGTACTTCTCGAAAAAGTAACGGGTCCCTTTTTGGACCGAAGTTCGCCAATAGACAGACCCCGTGGGTAGGTCGATTGCCCATTTCAATTTACCTAAATACTCACCGTGGCCAAACCTACCGGGGAAATTCACCCTCGACGGCTCACCGTACGGAACGAGCCGCTTAGCGTACTCGTTCCGTGTCGAGTCCCATCCCGAGATTCGTCGTCACAAATATCCCGTTACAACGCAACGGCCTGGCTAATTTCCAACACGCAGCATGCTAGCCAATGAAGGAATGGACACGACGAGTTGAAGCCTTGAACCAAAATGGGGTGTTTATTTACAATGGGGGGATGAGGGAAGCCACTAAGGGCAGAGCTAAACCGAATATTAATTAATGCACGGTATATACAGGCAAAAAGCACTTATACCAATCACTACTTAGCAGACGGGCCCACGGACACACACCCCCAAAGAATTGGACCAATGGTCTTTATTCGGACTCCAGCCGCCGAGGACAGTCGGCGAACCAGGTCTGTCTTGGACCTGTCCACCTTGTGTGGTCTTCAAGCTGACTCGGTCTGGGAGAGGCAGCCGAACCCGGACACCGGCAGGACCCCTTGCGGTTCTTTGGGGGACTGGGTCGCTCGAGCTCTCGATTGTGATGAGGACAAAACGATTTGACGACGACCAAGACCAGCTTTCCCCGGCTCCAGCAGCTCCTGCGGCTCCTCAGGCTCTCTATCGCGAGGGAGGAGGAACGAAAATGACAACGCGACCAAGACCAGCCAGACCAGACTCCTGTCCCGTTTGACGGACTCCCCTTTTATTGCGCTCCGGCGCGGCTCGACCCATCCCCCACTCGGCGCGCGGAGAATCCCGGGGCAGAGGTTGTCGTCGTTCTTGCGAACTGTAATAAAGCGTTTGCTGTCGTTGCATTGTTGTGTTTTCCAATAAAAGAAATCCTAAACATTCAAAAGTAACTCACACGCACAACATTTATTTACCCATTAGACAAGGCGAAAGAAGCATCTATAAACACATACTTTACCGATTATAACTGTTCTATAGGAACACTGAATGTGAGCTGCAGTAAAGGTTTCCAAAATTCGCAACAATATGCCACATCAGCAGTCATGCATTTTTTTGCTTCATTTCGCCACCCGGGTTATTATTTTCTAGCCACAAGGAAGCCGGTCTGTTGCCTATTCACCGCCAAATAGAGGATGTGTCGAAGGACGTGATTGCACGATCAGAACAGTCGCCCGTAAGGCAGGTACTGCTGCTAAAAAACAGAATAATAATCTACTGTAATAGCTGGATGTTGGCAAGCCCAAGGATGAGAGGTAACTGAGGAGTTGAAAACAGGGAGAATTGAGGGTTCTCGTGCTTTGGGATCCTGAAGTGGAGTGCCTTCAACCACCACCATCCTTGCTGTTGCCGGTGGATGTCTTTGAATCAACATAGGGCAAGAAGAATTTGTCTCAAGCGACACGGATACCCGACCAGTCGCAGGCCAGGCTTCAAGGCAGAGTTGCTGTTCAGGGTTCAAGGCATAAAACTGTGCGTGCTGAGTGGACAAGGAGGCCCTATGTGCGAGGGATCTGTGAGGGTGGAGAGCAATCAGTCACCTGTGGGTCAAGTGATTCTCGTTCCTGCCTTACAAGGGCATTCACACATTGCGTTTCCCAAAGCCTGTCCCTCGGTGTACTTTGCAGTTGGAGCTCTTACAGTGTACTGCAGTGGAGGGCTCTTGACAGAGGAGTCTGAGTGCAAGGCCCGCTGGGCCAGTTACTTTGGCGGCTGTACCAGGCTTGATCCACCAGCTGTGAGTTCAATTGTCAAGTTGTGACACCTATTGCGACCCTCCCAATCAACTGTGATCCACCGGTTGAATTGGGTTTAAAGCTCCAGGATCTGTAACATCCATGCTGAACTTCTCAAGCTGTGAAATGCTGTAACTCATGTTGTTGCATGCAGCTCTGTGCTTGGCCTTAATACATGAATCATTCCCAACTGACTGAAGAGGGCCTTGTTGTCCTTCTCTGAAAGGGTTATCACCAGGACTGCAACATGCCCCTCCCCCCCCCCCCCCCCGAGCGTGCTGATGAAGAGTCAGGGCCACTGGATTATGGGTTTCCTCGGTTCAAAAACTCAAGATACAGCCATCAATGAATCTTGGATGCTTGCTATCTTGTTCTATACCCGTTTGTTGTGAGGATGTTGAGGTCACGGAGAGAATAACTTCACCTTGTAGTGAGATTCAGTCTATACTGGCTGTAAGCCAGAGCCAATAGAGTTGTGGGTCAGGGCCTGGGGAGTTATGTTCACTCTACATGGGTGTAGCGCTGTTGTCCTGTGCAGGACAACGAAAATCGAGTCCTTCAGTCCTTGGGTGCTTCCAATCTTCTCAACGGATGTGAGACTTGGACTCTGATCAGGGATCTGAGACGGAACTTAATTTGTTTGTACCACGTCTTCTTTGGAGAATCCTTGGCTATCGCTGTCAGGATGTGTGTCCACCGAGCGGTGCCGAAAAGACTCAACTTGAGATTTGTTCCTGCATTAGTCGCGAGCGTCAGCTGTGGCTGTATGACATGTGGCTCATTTTCCTGACGGCTGATCTGCTCACAGATTCTTCTCAGCGAGGGAGTTCGTAAATGGAGGAGGCCAATGGGGCCGACCATGTGCCTCGTGGTTGTAAGCAGATCTGATCGGCATCTCAATGAGATGGGGATGGCCAGGCATCTGCCTGGGGGGGCCAAACGGAGGCCCCTGGTATACCAGCAGAAAGTGGACACAGCGACGTGTGCTTCAGGCGCATGCTCCCATACCGACCCCTGACGTACCACATCCAATCTTTCACGCGAGTGTAAGTGGTTAAAGAAGGCTGGACAAAGCAGGATTAATCTTGAGTCTGCGGCTGGCTTGGAAGGCCAGCTGGCATTCGTCTTGCCAGAGACAGACTGATGATGAGTGTGAGGAATCAAAGGCCTGATATTAGTCAGAGAAAAAACCATGTTCCCTTGGTGATGTCCTTATAATGAGACATGGTGAGGAAAGTTATGATTTCTTGGATTAACTCTCAGGCTCAGATCGGTTTCTCATTTCTAAGTACACCAAGATGTAGCGGTTGCCCAACCTGCTGTTGCATGGAACTGTCAAACTCAACAACAAAAAAACCTGATGGTGTTAACCATCTCAAGGCTTTCAGACCAGCAGTCCAACATCTCAGTCTTCCATCCCGACCCATGATCTTGTCTACCCCTATCAACCCCTCCCCCACCCATACGAGGTTCATGGAGTCACTGGAATACTAAAATATCAAGAAACCAGAATCGAAGCAACCGTATAGTATCTCGCCTAATGAAGATAACTGAGCAATTAAAGAGGCCGAATCTATCCTCATCCCGTTTATCACGAATGCTAAGTGAAGATAAACGGCAAACTCAGTGAATTTACATGCCAGCATACAAATGCCACAAACCGACGTTATGATGGCAAATTAAACCCAATTTCTGTGGGTGTGGATGAATGGGAGTCCGTCGGCGCAGGAATTTAAAACCAACTAAAACACATTCATTCAAAAATAAAAGCAAAAAAAGGTAGGTGAAGCTCAAATTAAAACAAACCATAATAAACTCCAAGACAATTACTTAATCTATTTCCTTTCCTTGGACTATCACTTACCTTCAGTTACTAAATGTTATCCACCATTAAAACAAACAATTACTGGGGGAAGGGGGATTATAGGTGATGTATGGGGAAGAGTGGAAGGTAAGGCTTCCCTTTATTCCAGGTGCAGCCACCTCAAATCCACCCCAGCGGTTCCACAGTGGACAATATTATATACGTACATAATTCCAATGAAAAAAAAAACAGAACATCATGCACTGCCTCCTCCAGCAGACAGCATTTGCAGCTATGTGTGGTTGGATTTAACAGCCTCAGCACTCATACTACGGCCGAAAGGCGAGAAAAAACAATCCTAACTGTTCTGTCTATTAGGCATAACAGCACCAGTGCGACCAATCCTCCTGACAGGACGTCACATCTGGAACCATCTAACAATTTGCCACTTTGCTGCTGTGTTGAAGAATTGTTGCCTCATCACATTGAATGTGACATGAACATGTGTCACTTTGTCAAATTCAGAACGGCACATCACCTCCCAAGCCAGGCTGATTAGTTTATGTTTTGTATCCCACTGATAGGACGGATCTGCATGGGAACCTTAACCAAAACCTAATTTGGCTTGTTCTCGTCACCGACCCAATCATCACCCATTTTGTCCCAATCTGCCATACTTTTTTGAAATATCCTGGTATTATCGTTTTTTGCCCCATCTCTCAATGCGTGAAGAATCAACCTTTAGAAAATAACAAAAAATCCGCGTCCGAATATTCACCAAAATTCAAATCAATTAGTCCTTGTTACACACCCAACCCTAATCTACCAGTTTCGTCCGAATCTGTCCATAACTTTTTGAGGACGTCGTCTTTGCAATATATCGTTTTTGTTGAAAGAATCGCTTATAAAAAATTCTCGTATCTGGATCGGAAACTTCAATGCCAACCAAATTCAAATCAATTAGTCCTTTTACACACCAGACAGGTACAATGGACTTTCGTTCCGAAATCTGTCCATAACTTTGAGATATCCTGCTCGCTCAGAACAGACAGGCAGGGTGAAAAACAACCCTCACCTCGGTGGCGAGATACGGCAACAAAAATGATGCCTGTGCCAATACAAGCAAGCCAAATGTTATACAAAAGGCCAGAACGCATTCACGGGTCGGTTTTCATCCCAGTCTTTGCTTGGTGTTGATGCGGGACTGGTTTTTAAATGTCCCAGCACTGATGCTGCAGAAATCTATCTGCTGTGGCCAAAACAGTGCAAGACGTTCTGTTTACTCAAGGTGGGACATAAATTGGAGTATCAATTACATACTATTTCATAGACCCATTTTGGTGTTTTTAATTAACCATTTGGGCAACTTCTGTGCGGTACGGCATTGGTTCCATGGCAGGTAACAAATCCCTCATGAAAATTGCGTTGCATAGTCTTGATTGGTAGCACAATTTGTGCATTGCCACAGCAGTCTAAGTTAATTAAAAAGAAAATAAACTGCGACATGACGACTGGTGAGAAAACCAACGCATCAAGTACAACAGGGAAAAGCTAAAGAATGTTTTAAAGAAACATTATCTTGTTGATGCGATCCTTGGTTTGCTGCGTACTTAGTAATTTTTCTCATTTTCACTCGATGTTCTTGTAAAGCATGCTGTGCCATGAAAGGAAAACGATGAGTAGAACTGATCATAGATTCCGACAACAGGAGAAGGACCACCTCCACCATCTCAAAGAGCCGGCCGCAACAGGAAACGCTTGCGTGCGAGAGGAACGAGAAAGTCGAGCCTCGTACCACAAGTAGGTTGCAAACATGAAGTAAGATAAATCTGAGCCAAAAGAAAACAGGAACAGGAAATAATCAATATCAAGCATTCCACTTATGCGGTGCATCAGGGAAAGTTTTGACCCCAATCTTCAGCCTACGTTTGACCAAAGGGGCAGGCGAGTTTGGAATTTGGCCAGGGTACCGGTATAACCTCGCCTACTCTTGGGAAAGACACTGTGGGATCTTAACGATTGCCAGCTAATGCTAGCAGTGGGGACATCCAGCTAACATCCGTCAAAACGGACGCGCACTGACTGATGAAGCACCCCACATGTGAAGCACAATCGAAGATCATATAGTCCGTCCGGTAATGAACCTTGGCAAACCACAGTTCAATAAATTGCACTACTCTTATGCCACCATTTCCGACGGAACCTACATGTGCAAAGGATTGTAGAAAGTTTTATCATATACCCAAACCAAACATTAAAAATAAACCAATTTTACCCAGCCTAAACAAGATATTCACAAGTGCAGGCATTTACCTTTGTAGTTGAGATTGTCTTGGGTAGCGGACAGGCAACACCTGCTTTGCCTCTCCATTTCACTTTCCCATGAGGATGCTGTACAGGGATAAGGTAAGAAGATGTGCGCAGCTTCACCATCACTCTGATAAATTCAATGTTGTTTGAGTCCAAAAATTGCCACTAACCTCACTCTTAAACTTGCATTAACTACGGCATATTAACCTCCAGACAACATCACTGACACAGACACAATGGACTTCGTTCATCAATACCGCCCAAACTCCATTTGCCAACGAGGTTATGTTTCACTCATTGTCTGACTGCGAGCAGGATATCTCAAAAAGTGTTGATTATTCGGGACGCATTTGGTGACAGGTTGGTGTGTACAAGAACGAAACGATTCGATTTGGTTGAAGATCTAGACTGCAATAATTTTTCAAGAGATTCGTTCACCTTGAGATCGAGCCAAACAACATACAGTTAGATGAGTGAGCATAATATTCAAAAAAGTTGTGGATGAGCTTACGGACAAAACTAGGCTGGAGAGTTGGTGTCGATGACAAAACAAGCGATTCGATTTCGGTTCATTCCGGATCAGATCCGGCTTATCAATGATCCAAAACGTAACTGTTCAGCCTGGTGGAGGTGGTATGCGCTCTGCCGAGTGCCATTTCCTAGTTTCAATACTTTGTTCGAAAGGATTCAAATACACCCAAGTAATAAATTCATAGATTTTGAAACAAAATAAAACTATTCATATCGTCGTATCAGACATCAGATCGGGCCGTTAAGACAGATCGACCAAGCTGGTCTGATAAGGCCTTGTGAAGTGCTGAAATTATTATTTTAATCGACTGCGTGGCAACACAGTTCTTTCCAGTTTAATCTGTTGTATAATCGCACGCATTTCATCCATCCTTCATTTTCTTCTTTTCAGATCAGTATCTCCATATCACAGTACATGCTGCTGCTTAGTTGTAGAAGCTTGTTGGTGGGTGGTGGTGGTGTAGTAATAAAAATACCAAACATGCTATCCTTCAAGATTTTTAGACCCGGACAAGTCCAGAAACTCCTTCAACATCTGAATCATCCATCGCGATAGATTGGACAAAATGCATTTTGTTGTCAAGAGAAGTCAAAGAACCACTGCGATGCCCAGCTGATTCAAAGAGGACCGTATGGACATTGGTACACTTTATGATAATCTTTGCAGGTAATTTGATAGATTTCAAGAGCTTCAGAGTCTTCCAAATATAAACTTATTCAAGTTAACATGAACCAGGAGTTTGCTTCAACCTAAAGCCTAATGCGCTTAAATGGCACAAAAAATGCAAGATAAGTACAATACCAAACTTCAACTGGTAGAAAACAGAAAGAGATGGTGTGAAACCAACAGTGACTCGCCAAAAAAGAAAGTCACTCGCTACAGCAGTGGTGGTGAGCAGGAACATCGCAAGACACTTGCTTCTTTGTTTGTGGTGAAAAATCAGATAAACTCCATTAAGGCATCGACGGAGAAACTAGACAGAAATGTTCGGCGATTGCAGAATTGTGCGAGATTGTTAGTTGCCAAAAATTGAGTGGAGATATGATGTTCCCAAGATTCATGTACCGCAGCAATGCTTTAAAAACACTCTACAAGAAAGCAGAGTCAGTTGAATTGTTCTGACAGTGGAGAAAGTTCTTCTGATAAACAAACTGCAGGGCATTGTCCTGCGAGCGCTTTCGTTATTGAAGACCGTCGTGCAGAAAGCTATGGAGAAGACGTAGCGCCGGTGTCAAACTAGCAGATTTAAATCAGATGTACACTTCAAGACTAAATTGACCTGAGAGCAGACACATCTACTCGAGAACACTCGACAGACTGAAAGAACGAATATTAGCCAACATACCAGGACTTACAAGCCCACAAGCAAGCGAATGTCTTCTTGCTTTTCAGGAGACATAGGACTGGCACTAAAGAGGGCATTGAAGTGACTTGACGAAGGCTATCGTGTTGGCAAAGGCAGCTAAATCGTTCTAAGGACATTCTGAAGCTGAAAAGTCTGTATTTATGGGGAATTCTCCAAGGAAGTGTCAGCACGATCAGTTTCTAGTCTCTGACGACCCTCATTGGGATATAATGGGTGGATCAAACATAGTGCAGCAATCAAGCAATGCCACCGATACCCAGGCGATACTAAACTGGTCTCGAATTCCCAGAGAAGACATCAGTCGCCTTTCTCCATGTGCACACGAGAAGCCGACACTGGTACTACTCCAGCAGCAGAGCTCTGCGAAGGATGACAGAGAGTCATGTTGCTACTGTGGACACTGGACGTGCTTGTCTTGGCAATAGCAATGTTCAACCAAATTGAACTGAGTGAAATATGGTATTGATTTGGCACAGGAAAAATTGCAGACTCATACCAGCCACAACCATTGCCCATACCTAGGTCCCAGTAAATCTTTGTCTCTGCTAATTTCCTGCCTCACCGGTTGTGATCGACATCATTCTTCTGAACCGAGGAAGAAAACAGCATGGAACACAATGAAGGTTTTCACAGATGTGGTGGGCCTTTGCGACTCTTGGTAGAGTACCTCTTTCAGACGAGACATTGAAAGAACAAATGCAAACAATTGAACGGTTTGATGTCGTCATGTATGACCGGACAAGCTGCTTAACAGTGTTGACGATGCCCGAAGAGAGTTATTACTCAAAAGGAGACCATCGAGTTCATTCCACCTACTTCAGCTGCACTGTGTCAAACACGCAAAGCGGGCAAGCATATCATGCAGGGCATTGCTGGGGGCAGCATTACTGCAGAGGGTCCAGAGTTAACCAGATCCCACTACTGGGGATGTTTAAAGGGGCCTCACAGTTGTGGAAACCTCTGTGGACAACCCTGCCTGAAGCTCCAAATGTGCAAAGAACTTCTTAGTGCGCTGCAAAGTGGAAAGAGGATACTGCGCAGTGCAATAAGTGTGTGATGCAGAGATGCATGTACAACATATTGCAGTGTCACGGAGAATGGAGCGTCATAACATGATTAAGCTCATTTGTGCTTAGAGGTGATTGCTGTTTCTATTATACAACTAACATGTACTGCTTAAAACCATTGCTGAATCTTGTTCGATTGCATGACTTCGATTATTATAACAAGATGAATGTGCCACCATATTGATAGACGTTCTCTTTGGCAAAACAAATCATAGTTAAAGCCCATGCCTACATGTGAATAGTAATAAAAGAATGTATAATTGAAGAAAACCTGAACTTCATAGATACAATGAGGTTTTACAGTTATCTCACTTAACAGTTTGGATCCAACCCTCTAAATGGAGGTAAAAACGCGTTATTTTTGTCCAATTACTTCTTGTATTACACATGATAAGTATTCCAAACTTAAAACGCATTGCGTAGATGAAGTTACATGTCATTAAGAACGTTTAGCCAAACTGCAGAATAATTGCTTTATTATACGAGGAGAGTTTTGCATTCCCCTTTTATTATGCAAATGGAGGCAACAATTGGTTTTAACGATGTAATTGATTTTAATTATACGAGGCAATATGCGACTCAGCATGGAAGAATACATCAAGTAGCCTGGATTTATTCAGCTAAAACGACCCTTTTTACCTCTTTTCAGAGAGGTAGATCTCCTCAACTGCTTCAGCATGGCGGCCATCTTGGATTTTTGCGACATTTTAAAAATTGTTGCATTGCTAGAAATTGCAAACATCAGTATAGAAACTAACTAGGCAATATCACGTTAAAGAGGATGGAAAAATATGAAATTAGTACATTTGATATTCTAAACAAGTCAGAAGCAGTTTTGTTACTCAGTGGCCATTTTGAATTGGCGCCATCTTGGAAAGAACTGAAATGGTCCATATCTAGAAATGTCAGCCACATTAAAAGCTATATCTGTGCCAATTTTATGCTTTCACCCAAAATGCACAATTGGTCTGTTAGTGGCACCATTCGCCAGCACTATAAAAACTTAAGTTTCCTGTTTTCAAATGATTTCAATTTGTTTGACTGCCAGATTAGGCCAGAGTTATAAAAAAAAACAAAAAAAAAAACACTTGGTCAATCTGTGCTCATGTGCGATCAAGATTCTGGACAATTTACCAAATTCAGAGCCAAAGTACTGCTAAACTGCATTTTCATGTTCCGATAAGTGTTCTACAGTGTTTCAATTGCATATATATAATTCAATTGCAATTACGCACTTCCTCGATCATAGACTGAAGTCTGCAGACAGACAGACAAAGTGAACCAGTTGCTTAAAGAGCAGGTTTTGGGTCGCTGATGACTTTGCGTGATTCGAAGGTTGTAAGCACATTAATAATAATCTGTATGTGCATTAAATAGTTCGATGCAAACTATTGTGGTTGCCTCACTACTGGGAAATTAATGAAATTTAACTCCGAAGTTTTTTCTCGAGGCTGTGAAAAAAACAGCCGCGTGCCATATATGGATGGTGACGTCACGTTCTCCAAAACAAGCGGAAGCTCACTCTTTCATTGAAGAAGGTCCAGTTGAGCGGCCGTTCTTTCGCTTTTTTTGAGCTTGCAACTGTCTGTATTATCCTTTTTTATTTTGAATTATTGTAGAACAAAGTTATTTGGATATTTGTACATCATGCCTCGTACGTGTGTCGTCATGTTTTGAGAAAATGGCTGGAAAACGGGTAATCGCTCCACCGATTCCCGAAGGAATCAAACATTCGCTGGCAGTGGATAAGATTTGTAAACAAACGACGGCGAATTTTCCTGCCTTTTAAACAATGTCTTTGTGAAAAAGCGCTGTGGCCTAACATCTAGTCAAGGCACCCTAGCCCTGCGCGCCATCTAACATAAACCTTATAAAATATCGGATTTTACAAACTTCACAACTACGAGTGTTGAGCATCCTAAGCGACTGCAAAAACCGAAAACAGAATTTGAATTGACTTTAAAACAAACCCGCAACGTCGCATCGAAGCAAAATCTCAATTCACCACAGGAATTCACGGACTTATTTTAAATTATTTTGTCAAAGTCATAAAACCGTAATATTCAGCCATCCACAAACGATCTTTACATAATCCGACGGCTTAACAAGTCAGGCATTTGATGATAACCTTTATTGGATGAAAAATGATTTTTAAACCTCATCTTTGTGGAAAAGCGCCGCGGCCTAGATCTAGCCAAGGCGCCCGTGGCCATACGCGCCAGGCGCCCTCAACTTGAGACATTCATAACTCGACAAATAAAAGCTCAAATTGCACCAAACTTACCTTATTCTTGCGAGCTCACGTTCCCTGTTAGTGGGTGAACAATCCAACGCTTGGCGAATTCTGCTTCGCAATGATGGGAAGAGCACATCGAAGGATCAAAAAGCGATGTCGCTATTGACGCTTGGCCGCCACAAGCCATTATCCCTGTGGTAACTTTTCTGACACTCTTGCTTAACACCCAAAAAGTCAAAAGGATCGTGAGGCCACGCTTTCACGGTCTGTATTCGTACTGAAATCAAGATCAAGCGAGCTTTCGCCCTTCTGCTCCACGGGAGGTGTCCGTCCTCCCTGAGCTGGCAGTCAGTCCTGCCACTTGTACACGAAATAGGCCGTTTTCTTGCACTTGCAAGTGGCTCAAATTTATATGGCTCAGGGCCAGAAACTCCATAGTATAAATTCCCATCATCCTCCGACTTGTCCTCGGCAATATCGGAATGAAAACGCTCAATATCATCGCCGCTGAAATCACCTCTGATTCGTATCTCGCCATTGTTCACACGCTGTTTCCGAATGTTCACGAAGTTTCGGATAACGTGACGTCATAGCATCTTAGGTAACTTCCGGAATTTTTTTCGATCACTGACAAAAGTTTTGACTTAAAAGTTAATTTTAGCATATTTTGAGTTTTCAATGTAAGAATAATTGCCAACGATTATTATTATGTGCTTAACTTCGAATCACGCAAAGTCATCAGCGACCCAAAACTCTCTTTAGCAACTGGTTCACTTTGTCTGTCTGTCTGCAGACTTAGTCGTGGATGATTGTTCTAGACTGGATTGCAATGAATTATTATATGCAATGAACACTGTTAGAACCTATCCTGAATGAAAATGCAGTTTAGCATATTTGGCTCTAATTGGTAGATGTCCAGAATCTTGATCGCACGATGGCACATGATGCGATAATTGTGTCTTGAAACTCTTCACTATCGGTCTATGACACCATTGAAGCAATTTCTATTAAAGGCGCAATTAGTACAGTCTTATAGACTACACTGCCTATGGACTCTGCAGAATACATAGACCGTTAGTTGTACGGTAGTATTAGCAGTACTGCATCTGAAATATTTTTAATGATTGGACTCTCGGCTAATCCTCTTGAGATCGACATGAGACGAAGCGCAGCTGACGAAAAGCGTTTTTATTTGTTTTGTGTTTATAACTCCTATCTCGTCAACAAATTGACACATATTTAACGAACCTGTAGTATGGATTCGTAATATAGTATTCGTCTGCTACTGATGTGCACTAAAGTCACCATAGTGCATATTTGTAGATAATTGCAATGATCCAAGCATTGCCGCATGGCTGAGCAGATGAAGCTTTAATGTGCTGAACTTTCTGATATAGGAATATTAACAGTTTCTTGTGTGGCCGCCGAGTAGACTTCAAATGCTCGCCATGAGTTAAAAATGCTTTCTGTCCTAGATTTGTACAATTTATATTTCCGTCATGTTAACCTTATCAAGTTAGTCTATATGTTGCAATTTATGAATTATTTAATCTCCGCAATCAAGATTGTTGCTGAAGGAGTGACTAGTTGACAAAGGAGTTTCTTGAATAATAGAGCACATGTGATTCTTTCCATGCTGAGTCCATAGTTCCCTCGATAGCAACTTGACCAATGTTCCTTCATGTAACATAAAGGGGAGTGCAACTCTTCATTCGTATATAGCCCTGCGTTGTCGCAAAGTTGGCGTTCTTATGATGTAACTCTTCGCCATGCTGCTTTTAAGTTTTGAAGAATATGTATCATGTGTAAATACAAAGTAATTGGGAAAAAATACGTTCGTTTACCTCCATATTCTTGAGAGGTGGATCTCCCAAACTTCGTTAGTGCATAACTGTAAAACCTCATGTCATCCTTAATGAGAGTCAGGTTTTCTTCCAATTTATAATTCTTTTATTACTATCAAATGTAGGCATGGGCTTTACTATGATTTGTTTTTCCAGAGAAACGTCTATCATAGTATGGTGCACATTCATCTCTCTGTTATGAATAAGTTCGAAGTCATCGCCTCGCAACAAGATCTAGCAATGGTTTTTTTAAGCAGTACATTGTTAGTTGTATTTAGAAACTAGGCAATCTACCTCTAGGGCACAAAATGATGCGTTAATCATGTTAATTGACCTCACATTCTTCCGTGACCACTGTTGCAATAGTGATATTTGTACATGCCATCTCTGCCTTCACACATCTTGCAACTGGCGCAGGTATCTCCTCCTTTCCCACTCTTTGCAGACCGCACTTAAGAAGTTCTCTTGCACGGATTTTGGATGCTTCGCAGGTTGTCCACAGAGGTTCCCTTACAACTGTGGGCCCTTATTTAACCATCCAGTCAGTGGGATTCTGTAACTCTGGACCTCGCCAGTCAATGCCTCTGCCCCGCCGCAATGCCCTGCCTGGATAATGCTGCACCGCTTTGCGTGTGTGACCAGTGCAGCTGAAGAGGTGGAAGATATGATCTCGTTATGGACTCCCCTTTGAGTAAATAACTCTCTGTGTCGGGCATCGTCACCGACTGTTACAGCGCTTGTCGGTTACATGACGACCATCAACCGTCAATTGTTTGCATTGATTCTTCATGTCTCGTTGAATGGAGGATACTCTACCAAGAGTCGGCAAAGGCTCCAACCACGATCTGTGGAAAATGCCTTCATTGTGGTTCCATGCTGCTTTCTTTCCCGGTCAGAAAGAATGATGTCTGATCACAACCGGTGTGAAGGCATGGAACATTAGCAGAGACAAAAGATTTATTCTGACCTAGAGAGTATGGGCAATTGGTTGTGTGTGTCATGAGTCGTGCATATCTCTTTCCGCTGTCGTTCCAGATTGCAAAATATACCCATATTTCACTTCAGGTTTCATATTTGGTTGTACAATGCGTCGATTGCCAAGAAAGCACCGTCGTGTCCCACAGTACGCAAACATGACTCTCTGGAGTATCCACCGCCGAAGCATGGTCTGCTGCTTGGAGGTAGTAGGCCTAGTGCGGGCTGGCTTCGTGTGCACTGGAGAAAGGGACTGATGTACTTCTCTTTGGGGAATTGAGGCACAGTTAGTTCGCCTGGGTATCGGTGGCATTGCTATTGATTGCTACTGCCACTATGTGTTGATCCCCATATCATCCATCATATGCAGGGTCGTCAGTAGACTTAGAAATTGATCGGTGTGACACTCCTTGGGAATTTCCCCCACTAAATTACAGACTTTTCAAGCTTGCAGAATGTCCTTACGTAACAGATTTCAGCTTGCCTTTGCCAACACATAGCCTCCCTCGTCAAAGTCACTTTCACATGCCCTCTTTATGTCCAGTCCTATGTCATCCGGAAAAGCAAGAAGAACATTCCTGCCTTGCTCGTGGGCTTGTAAGTCATTGGTATGTTGGCTAATATTCGTTCTTTCAGTCTGGTCTCGGTGTTCATCGATTAGATGTGTCTGCTCTCAGGTCATTTAGTCTTTGAAGTTTACATACTAGATTTAAATCTGCTAGTTTGAACGCCGGCGCTACGTTTCTCCAATCGCTTCTCTGCCACGCACGTCTTCAATTACGAAAACAGCTCCGCCAGGACAACTGCCGCGCTCTGCAGTGATTTATCAAGAAAAAACTTTCTCCACTGTCCAGAGCAATTCACTGACTCTGTTTCTTGAGAGTGTTTTTAAGCAATGCTGCAGGTACTTGATCTGTGGGACATTCATATCTCACGCATTCATTTTGCAACTAACATATCTCGCACAATTTTCTGCAATCGCCGAACATTCTGTCTAGTTTCTCCGTCGATGCCTTTTGGAGTTTATCCTGATTTTTCACCATCAACAAGAAGCAAGTGTCTTGCGATGTTCCTGCTTACCACCCACTGCTTGTAGCGAGTGACTTTTCTTTTTTGGCGAGTCCACTTGTTTGGTTGCACACTCATCTCTTTCCTGTTTCTACCACGTGAAGTTTTATTTGTAACTTATCCTTGCATTGTGCCATCTCTCT
>CM068959.1:121985545-121996799 GCA_035128595.1 Eptatretus atami | reverse complement strand
TTTGACCAAGTTATAAAAATGATCAACATGATGTGGTACGAGTGACAGGTTATTTAGCTGCAAAATGTCGAAAACCCGGTTTCGTTCAACAACTTTCAAAATTTGACCTTTGGCATAACCTTTAAAGGTCACAAACAATGTTGTGGACATTAAAATAAGGAAACAGGATATGTGCTATAGCTTATTGGAGTTAGTTCGTCGAAAGGTCGAAAACCCGGTTCAATTTCCACACTTTGAAATTTGACTTTGTGAACTTTAAAGTCAAAGGTCAAGGATTATGACCTTGGTGCAAAACTTCTCTAGAACATTCCAGGAACAATATAAACATCATATAGGCTATATGGCATTTTGCACTCCTCGGATTATCCATACTTTGATGAAATCAGCGTAAAAACAAACTTGAAGGGGCGCCACGGGCAAGAAGTGTTCGAGATAGAGCAAAAATTAATACTTTAGGTGGGGAATGACCTCAAGATTATGCATAAAAAATCATCCTAGCTCTCAAAGTTTGGGCGTCGTATGATTTTTATGTCAAATTCGCAATTCTAAGTCGTGGCCTTGTGACCTTGATCTTGGGACAAAATGAAAATCAAGCTCCGTGGGGCTATGCAATGCCATTGGGCTAACAAATACCGAACCTCTGCAGATTCGACAAACCCCTCGGAAAAGATGTAAATTGAATCGGCTACCCCCTAAAAAACACATGTTTTTTGGGCGTGGCTCCGCCCATAATGGCGCACCATGCCCATTCTCAGGAAACAAACTAGATAATCGGATAATATATACAATCCCACCAAAAACTTTATCGGTCGGAAATCAGATCAAACCCACGGAGCTATGCTCGGAGCACAGGACACGACAGACACACGCGACACCATAAACGAATATAGTGGACAACTTACTGACTCGTGAACCAATAAATGTTTTTATTTCACCATTCTACACAAAATACCCCATAATGAAAAAGTGAAACACATGTTTTTTTGAATTTTTACAAATCAATGAAAAATGAAAAGCTGAATGTCTTGCTTCAATAAGTATTTCAACATCCCGAATCAATACTTTGTAGAAGCGCCCTATGGCAAGATTACAGCTTCGAGTCTTCTTGGGTATATCTGTATCAGCTTTGCACATCTGGATTTGTGATTTTCTCCCATTCTTCCTTGCAGATTTGGTCAATCTGTTAAGTTGGATGGAGCGTCGGTGAACAGCAACTTAAAGTCTTTCCACAGATTCTCAATGGGATTAAAGTCCGGGCTTTGGCTGAGCCACTCAGACTTTCATGTTCTTGTTCTAAAGCCATTCCAGTGTTTCTTTGGCTGTATACTTGGGGTCAGTGCCCTGTTGGAACATATATCTTTGCCACAGTCTGAAGTATTTTGCACTCTGAAGCAGGTTCTCCAAGTTTTTTACCTCTGCCACGAGGTGAAGGTTATTAGGTTTTTCACCCTTTTCTGTCTGTCGTGTTGTGTGCAGGAAATCTGAAAAAGTTTGACGGATCCGGATAAAATTGTGGACAGGTTCGGTGTGTGATAAGGAAAAAAGCGATTCAATTGTTGGTCAAGATCCAAATCTGGATCCCATAATTTTTTTTAAGTGATTCTTCACCATTGAGAGACAGGGCTAAACCAATATATATATATATATATATATTATATATATAATATATATTGTTTGGTTTCCACCCGTTCGGCGTGCGGGCGACCGCTTTTAAACTAATCGCGGCCGGCACGCGCCCACCGGACGGGCAATCCAGATCACGCCGAAATCCAGCTACGGGTTGTGTTTTTAAAGCACACCACAACCTTGACAATACTTACCCGCGCTACAGGGTCCGATCGCCGAATGATCGATTACCTAATTATTCGCGCGGCAGACTATCGAGAAAATTGTACCTCAACGGGACCTGCTTGGAAACGAGCCGCTTTAAGCAGCTCGCTCCGTTTGCGATTTGCCGAGCGGTGCATTATGGCGAGGTCCCGTTATTCTTATCGGCTAATATTCCAAACGCAAGTATGGCAGTTCAATGGGGGAAGAGGACACAATGAGCAGGTGAACATTCAAACAAGGACATTTATTTGTCACACGTATGCGTCAATGAAGCAATGCAGATATACAAGCACGTATGCAATGATATGAGCAACGAATGGGGGTAGGAAGACACGAGCAAACCAAAGACCTGCAGGCGTATCTATTTATTATCTACACAACACTTAACCACAATTCTACTTAGCGGACACAGCACCACAATTTCATACAAAGTAAACCCCAGGAAAGAAAGGGTAAGAACAGGGCCCGTAGAGCTTTTAATGTTCCGCGAGCTTTGCGAGGACCGAAGGAGCTCCGTGAGACCGGGCTGGTTACTGCCACCCTCCTGGTGACTCGCTGAGCGACCCTCGATGTTCCGTCAACACGGTGGTTGGTGTAATGGCGCTCGGTTGGTCGGCCTTGCGGCCTGGTCGATCGGCCTATCCGACGACGCCTCAGAGGAACGAACGGGGCCTTTGCTCTTTCAATAGTTGATGCTCTTTACGAGCCGCCGTGTTCCTCAGAGTTGCTCCGTCGTCTGCAGTTCGCTGGCTGGCGACCCCTCCTCCAGCCGTCACACCGACCCCACAGTTCGGCACGGTACTGCCGCTGGCTGCGCTCCGTGACCCCGACTGCCCTCCACTGACTTCGAACCTTGGCGCTCTCCACCCCGACTCCAGAGCAAAAAACTCTAACTGACTGCAGGCAAAAACAACTGACTCGCTTGGCGTTCCAGCGCCCTTTTTATGGGGTCCGGGGAGGTGAGTTTTATCTGCCACCTTCGACCTTTCACCCCCGCTGGCTCCGCCCCTTTTGGTGTTTTGATCCGATCTCGGCGCCAACGCGAGAGAGCGGATGTTGACAGAATCACCGGCCATGGAAAGCGAGTGGCAGAAATTCAACTGGCCGTCGCGCCCAACGAGGCAGCCGTCGTGTTTGGCGGAGATGCCGCTCGGGATTCGCCGTGGCTGGCGAAAAGATGCGGCGCAATGGAGATGAAGGTGAGGCGATGTTGTTCATTTGTGGAAAGATGCTGTTGAGGAGATGTGAGGAGATGTCATGGTTGGCGTGTGGTGGGGATGGCATGGTTGTTGAGATGTGGTTGTAGTGGTTGAGCATGCGGTTGTTCCAAAATAAAGATAGCAAAAGAATAATACTACCTCAAAGATCACAGCCCAGTTACACGAATAATTCCCTTAGACATCGGTGGGAAATCTAATCTGAAAACACAACTTATCGACATAACTGATTCTTGGGAAGCCTGAATTGTGTTCTGTGAATTTCACAACGTAAAATATATATATATATATTGATATATCTCAAAAGTTGTTGTCCTGATTTGGACGAAACTTGGGGCATGTTGGATGTGAGGAAAGGACAAATTGATTTGATTTTGGTGAAGATCTGAATCTGATATGAGAATTATTTAATTTTTAAGTGATTCACCATTGAGAGATAGGGCAAAAAACAATATATAGCATGACATTCAAAAAATGTATTGGGCCCGATATATACAGCAATAATGGGCGAAATTTGCTAATAGAGATTTATGAAAATGGACGTTTTACACAAAATATTTATTTAAAAATTTATTTATGTTAACGCGACTGCTGACTATGCCCAAGGTGCTACTTGTCAACATAACTAGTTCATGCCCAAATGCAAACGATTCTTTGCTAAACTCAGAGCCCTTCTGCCAAAGCTAACAGAAGTGAGATGGCAGATACTGCACATTAAACATTGAACAAAAATAACAGAAAAAAATTACAAGAAAATGCATAATTTTCCAATAAATCACGACCAGACATGGCCACAGCGTAGCCAGACAAGACAGAAAAACGAAACAACTACACCCTCCACCACCCCCTCCCCAAAATTTGGTGTGAGAGGATGCACCCTTGTGCTCCTCAGGCCATACGCCTCCGAAGCCATTCAGGTGCTGTTCCATGAGATCCGATTGGTGCCACCCAACCACATTAAGCCCTAGTCTTGGCTCTAGGGCAGTTGTCACCAAGGCACAGCAAGAACTCATAATTTCAACCATGAAACTACGTTCAGGTAGACGGAGGTTGCAGCAAACAGATGAAATTCAGGCTCACCGCCACACCCTAAACTGCATGTGCTGACCCTCCAAACTCTTGACAGGGGTCTCCTCTCCCCCACATCAAAGGCTCTTACCGCCCGGCATAACATCCCTCTGCATTTGTATTGCTCCGTGTCCCCTGGAGGGCGTATTGAGCCACCAGGATGACACGGAATTATAAAGTTTTATACCCTAAATGAGAAGCATGCGTGGCCACATTAAAATCCTAATCTTTACTTATAAACATACGAGTCTCAAAGTCTGCCGTTTTGTCACTTTACCAACATACTACCGCTTCACAAATATACATGTATAACAAGCGAATTGATGCTTGCAGTCTTACAAGCAGTAAGCAGGTAGCTGGCCAGTTGTAAGGGTCACTAATGAATTAAAGAGATGATCTGTATGGGGTCACTAAAATGCGTACCTACAAAATAAAACAACATCCATAAAATCCAAATTGCACCATAAAACAAAGTGATGAGGAATTACTTGCAAGGGAACAAATGAATAGAGTTAAAAGCATTGCAAATCTCCATGAAGATATTTTAACTCCTCTGGGTGGGCTCCTTCCACAGTGAGAATAATAAAGTCCAACTTATAGTCAGGTTCCATATGCAATTTTACAAGGAAATCAACACAAGTGGGGCCATCAGTCCATCATGCCTGGCGAACACCACCATAATCTATCGACACAAGATCCAAGCAAGAAAATGCAAAAAAAAAAAATTTCCATGGGAAACAAAATTTTATTAAAAAAAATTTATAAGGCTGAAACACGACAAACTGTGACAAAAGTCGGGGGTGTGAATACTTCTTGAAGGCACTGTGGATATTGCAGATCAATACGACAATAATGGGCCAAATTTGCCACAAGATTTATGAAAATGGAACAAATTACATAAAGAGAAATTACATCAAGAGCACCACCAGTGATGGCATCTAGACTTTATATATAAATGATGTCCCTTCCGTGTATAAAGCCCTGTCTCTTGAGCCGCTCCTCATAGCTGAGTCTAGCTAGACCCGAACTCAATATGAGTAGCCCTGCGCTGAACCCTCTCTATGGCCATATGTCCTTCCAGAACTGTGGTGACAAAAACCACACAATTTCTAGATGTGGCTCTCACTAAATTCCTGTACAATGTTAACCCATCCCTTTTCAGATTATAAATGATCCCCTCCTTATACAGCCTAAAACCCTATTTGCTTTACCATAGCTGTCTGGCACTGTGCTGCCTGCTTACCTTCCATATCTATTACCACCCCCACCCAGATCCTTCTCCTGTGTGACACGCTCCAAAATACCCTTACATCCTGTCATCTATTTTTCATTGTTCTTTCCCATCCCCATTTTGTGGAGATTTATAACCATTTTACACTTTAAAAAAGCTTGAGAGTCTCGACTCCAAAAATTAATGTTTTCATTTGATTTGGAAAAAAACCCCTCAAAACAAACAGATCCTGAATGTGAACAACTGATTAGAAGCTGTATGAATATTATGTTTCTGAGCAAATGAATGGAAATTTTCAGCCTCTGGGCAATCATTAAATGAAGCGATAAGATGTTCATGTCTGGTTAACCAGAAGACCACCATTAAGCTTCGAGACAAGACTGTAGACTCTGAAGGAGACAAAAGATTTGTTTGGAGATTAATGGTCCTCGCAAAGTCAAGCAGAGATATCGATCGGAAAGATGCTATCGTCAACCACGGAGTTCACCCTTGCATCAAGAGCACCGTTTGCCCCAGATGGAACAATGCTTCCATGCACAGCAAATCACAGTTTGATGATTCATCTTCTTGAGATTGGTCGGAAGGGAAGAAATTGTGATCAAGAAGATCAGGTGCAGCTTCAGGCTACAAGTGTGGTGGATCAAGATTCATCAGATGAAGAACCCATGGATGACTTGGCAAACTAAAGTTGTTGGACCAAAGAGATTGCAGTGGTAGGCAGCATGGTTTTGGGCAGAAAGTGAAAAGGTCAGCCACAATGACGACAGTCATTGAATTCAGAAAAGCTTCAATGATGTCCATGACAGAGAATTTGATATACAGAGATTCATCATTGAATTATGCGACAAAGCAGAAGCAAGCGACAGACAGGCCACAGTTCAATACAAGATCTGTGGATGACAAGCATAGAACACATCACCCATGAAAAACAAGGCTGATCTACAGATTACTTTGCAGAGAAAATCTATTATACCACAGGACTCAAAGTTGTCATCACACCTGCATCAAGATGTATTAGGAAACAATGGTGGTCTGATCAGAGGACAATATCATGAAGAAGCGATACACTACTGATCTTTAAGCAGTGCTGGCATCTAATCAAAACCGACCAGATACACAACTGACATTCTTCTCCCCAGATACAGATTGTGCTTATGCTAGTCGGGGCAAACTCTCGTCTCCTTCCGAGAACACTTCTATATCATTGGGGTCAGGACTATCAAAAACACAAGCCAAATGCAACAGCTCTCGGAAAACAGAAGGTCAAGGCGCTCCATGTCCTCCACACATTTCAGGAGCGGACAACATAGGGAGGGCTTCATCGAATAGACAAGGCCATGTGGCTTAGTTTTCCTGAAATCAGGAAGTGATGTCACCGAGTCCGAGCGAGGCTGTCTGATGAGAACGAAGTCAGCAAGCAGCAGCTGACCAGGCTAGCTACCTTGTGTGTCGCATCAACCAAAAGGGATCGAGATCAACAGCATTCCTGATCTACAATGGTTAGCCTGGTGTTGGCTCAGTGGTTAGGGTAGCGGCTTGGGTTCCTAGGGTCCCGAGTTCATAAGCCCCGTCTGCCGCTGAATTAATACACCAGGGGTTGACTCCAGCCTGTCATCCTTCCGAGGTCGCAAAATGGTAGTACCAGTTCCAGTGTTGTACTGGTAGGGAGCACTGCATCAGCGACACAGTCGTGCTTCAAGAAATTATAGCTACCCCGGCAGCTAAGCTACCATACACCACCAATCTACAATGGTATCATATTCTGTAAATACAGGCAGAAAGTGACAGGGCTTCCACCGACGATGGAGCCCGAAAGCAGCACATTTAAGAGTCCATATTCAGGCCAGGGTATGCGGTCAAACCAGCATCACGCAGCAAGATTCTTGGACCCACTACAGAATGATTCCTCAAAGACACAAATGGACCAACTTGAGCACATACAACAGATATTTTACCACGACTCAAGGCCATCATTGAATATGTTTGCATTGGAAAGGGAGAATGGCTCATCACAAATGGTAGCTGCAGATCGACCAACTTGGTATGGAGATGCAAGCACACAGTGGCAGATTAATGATGATATCTGCATGCAAGCCCACAGATGGGGAGTGATGAAAACTGTGTGGACAGATAATTTTGAGTAAACTATCATATTCATTGCCCCTTCAAAATGTGGATATTGTCGCTGGAATCATCTTCCGATATGGCTTACTTTTGAGTATGACAAAAATAGGTCCCGATGGCAGCAATATTGAAATCCAAGAAGCGGCCATGAAAAAATTCAAAATCAAATGGAACATTGCTTTTCAGATTTAGAAACTCTCAAACGTTTCAAAAATGTAATGGTTTCCAAATCTTTACAAATTCGGAACAAACTTTAAAACTCCAGACATATGGAACATGACTATTAGAACATGGAGGAGGAGAAGGAACATGACATCAGGAGGAACAATAATGGAACATGAGAGCAGGCAATGAAAGAATTTCTTCAGCAAAGTAATGTACAAATGATAAAGGATTTAGCTTTGCACATGACATAAACCTCACTTCATTATGTCTCAAGGAAAGTCGAGCATTCCCCAAGATCTGAAATGAAAGAAGAGCACATCACTACATTAGCCTTCACCAGAATTTTACGAAAGCAAAAGGTGTTTAAAAACGGACACACATATGGACAGACAGAACAAAGCATGTATGGGATACAGACAAGCCACAGTTCAATAGAAGATCCGTGACGACGCGCAAAGAACATTACCATGAAGCAGTTCGTTTCCCACGACAAACATATAGTGCTGATCTGACGGATTACTTTGCCAGATAAAATCCTATTATATTCCTCTATTTATTCAGAGAAAAATCTGTCTTTTCTTTCCCTCTATTGTGTACATAGAGAAGGGAGCATCAAAGCACAAATCCAGTCCAGGCTGAGCTTGGTGGAAGCTCAAAGCCAAGATCTCGTGTTGTCAAATCGCGTTTTCAACCCATTCCCAAGTCTTATTTGCTCCGCCTTGATCATATCTTGTCGAACCTGTTTCTCTCCAGGACTCAGTAAGTGAGCATCCCTCATAAGACTTAGCCTGACATATGTTTCGTTTAACCTGGATGTACTCCTTTCATGCTTTATCACTTACTATTTTTCCTATCCTCCTCCTCCTCATTAATGACATTATAAATGTTTCATTCTCAGATTGTCCGTTACGAACTCAAAGCATTTTTGTTTCTTCATCTCTCGATCCCTTCCTCCTTCACCATCACATAATTTCAAAAAATGTTGAAAAAACTAACAAAAAACAAATGTTGAAAGCTAATTTTATATTTTTTTCCCAAGCAATTTTGCTTTGATGTCTAACACCATGGAGTAAAATATCCCAACTAGTGTGGCACTCGTAGAGCGCATACCTCCGCCACGCAATGCCTGTGATCCAAGAGAACATATCGGGGCCCCCAATACATTTTGGAATATCATTCTACACAGATGCCTGGTGTTGGCTTCACTGTTAGGGTGGTGGGCTTGGGGTCCCAGGATCCTGAGTTCAAAATCCCGCTTGGCTGTTGAATTATACCAGGTGGGTCGACTCTGCGGTCATCCTTCAGGTCGGCAAAATGAGTTGCAGCATGCTGGTATTGCCGTGCTCGGGAGCGGCGACCCGTCCAGGATTGTGCCCAATAGCCAAGGAGACTGCTTAGGCAGCACCAACGCTCTGCACAGAGTATGCGTCCCAATGGATGGATGGATTCTACAGTCATCGCCAGAAAGTATTGGCACCCTCGCACTTTTTTCAAAGAAATCCAATTTTCTCGAACAATCAAGTTGAAAATTGACAAAGTATTTGGTCTCCACAATTCTTTATTTCACTGTTAATATTACAAGAACTTAAAATATCCTTTAAAATCAGAAAATAAAAGAAATGGCATTGACAAAATTATTGACACCTCAACTTAATACATTTGGTAGCACAGCCTTTGGCCAAAAATAACCGCAGTCAAGCACTTCCTACAGCCCATGAATGAGCTTCCTACACCCGTTCTACTGGCAGTTTGCCCACTCTTCTTGTCCAAACTGCTCCAGCTCTCAGATTTTAGGGTGCCTTCTCCCAACTGCTGTTTTCAGATCTCCCCACAGGTGTTCAATGGATTTAGATCTGGACTCATTGCTGGCAAAGCTGGCCTCAAGCAGATGCAAAGTGGACATCCTCTTGTAATACAAGTCTTTCCTGGAAAATCACAGCGAGTCATAGTTTAAGGCCCTTATCAACATAGCTTCGATGGAGTATTATGGGTGGCACCCAGCATTACGTCTGTTTCTTTTGTGATTTCAGCAATCTAAAGCCCTCAAATTTATTGGAATCTCCTGTGACAAGTCGCTTAACAAGCGTGTATCTATGCACTCACATTATCTACTTTATTTTAACCAACTTTTGGAGTTGTCTGCCTGGGCATTTTCCTGTAAAAGTATAGCTGAAGTATTTTTTGTTTTTTAATCCACCATTTCCCACTCGGAGCAAAATATATGTATTTATTATTTATTTATTTGTGTCTCGATTTCTACAGCAAGCTTTCAAACCACCATTCATACTAAGAAATTTATCATCTTTTTGGAATACCCTTATATACATTGATACACACACAAGAAATGATATTCAATGGTCACAAATGATCCCTTCCCCATCAATGGACGAAGAATGCATGACGAAACCCCACCGCAGTGTTCAAGTACATACACAGTACGATGGAATCTGACATTTGCAGATTCCGCGTATTCAGAGTTTATAAACTGAGACCTTCAGCGTTCCTGTATTCATGTTTTATATTTTTTTTTCCTACCACTTCAGGACTGGTCTCCTGTATCCACCACCACTGATATGAATTCCCAGCTGTGGGAATTCTTACACAAGAAACCTGCTACCCTCATTACATAGATTTATCCACCTTTCTTCAGTTGCTTACCTATCCTCAACATCTTGTACTCAATCCTGTGGTGCAGGCAATGCTTAAAAAACCTTCATTCTTCTCCTGGAGGCAAATCGACCGAAGAACGGCTCAGATCATTTCACAAAGCCGCACAACAAATGTTTGTCTACTCCCAGAGGAGCCAGAAACAACATCTGTTCCATCTCAAGAATGTGGCTTTTCAAACTGGTCTGCCCTCCTCCTAAAACTGGTGGCATCTTGACAAAGTCTGTCTCTCTGGTGGTTTTCGCTCCCTTCCTATGTACCACAGCTAACTCACTCCGTGAGAAGTCGAACTTGCCTCAATCTGAATTTGCTTCCAAAATTAGCTTCCCTCACCTTTCACTCTCTGTACCCGTGTCCTTCACAGTTCGTACCTAACTGCTCCGGAATTCTGTCTTCTTGCACCTGACAAAAGTGGGAAAAGATTCTAGGCAACCCCCAGACCTCTGACTCTGCAACTGGACCGGACAGCATCAAGTCATGTGTGCTAAAATCTGCCTCTTGCACTTCACGATTGTGTGTGTGTGAATATATATTAATATTGGAGAGCTTGGCAAAGTTAGGAAAAAACAAGCAAACTAGGAGAAACATTCTGGCAGCAAGAGATGTAACAGCCAGTGAGGGGGGGGGGGGTGAAAGGAGAAACTCAGGATATAGAATACAACTTTTGAGAAGTAACATGCGGATTTATGTGGCTAAAGATCTTCTCGCCGAATGACCTCAAGATTATGCATAAAAAAAGTCATCCTAGCTCTCAAAGTTTGGGCGGTCGTATGATTTTTTATGTCAAAATTCGCAATTTCCTAAGTTCGTGACCTTGTGACCTTGATCTTGGGACAAAAATGAAAAATCAAGCTCCGTGGGGCTATGCAAGTGCCATTGGGCTAACCAAATACCGAAACCTCTGCCAGATTCGACAAACCCCCTCGGAAAAGATGTAAATTGAAATCGGCTA